>MU619839.1:0-89594 GCA_025201785.1 Xylaria longipes
ATTTTTAATAATAATAATAGTTAATTAAGTTTTAATTATTTTATTAATTATTTTTTTAAAATAATATTTATATTTAAGTTTTTTTAATAATTATAACTATAAAAATTTATTTATAAATTATAAATATTTTTAAAAGTTTAAAAAAATAGCTTTAGTTATAAATTTTTTATTTTAAAACATATAATTATTTAGCTTAACTAGTATAATTTTTATATTTATTAATAATATTATTATTATTTAATTAATTATTTATTTTAGCTTTAAAAATAAAATTAATATATATAAAACTTTTAATTATTAAAATTAAGCAATTTTAATTAAATATTATAAGTAATTAATTAATATATTCTATTATATTATAAAAATTCTTCTGTCCTATATTAAATAGGTGTATGTGGGTAATCTATGCCATGTGGACCGTTATTTTAACCCCTTAAATCTGACAGCCACCACCCTTGCTACCTACTGTAGATCGTCGCCAAGAAGAAGGGAGACAGGACAGGTAACATGCCGGATTCCGACATGGAAGCCGAGAGACTTAGTTGGAATGCAGATTTCATTATTCGCAGCAGCCACACGAAACAACATGCCGTAGCACATTCGTCCTACGTCTCTATTCGTTCGGAAACCAGAGGGCAAATTGGTGTCACTGTCGATAGCAACCACATACACGGTAATTCGGCAACGTCGGCAGCGAAGACTCGTGGGGGTGAAGCTGTGTTTCTGCGATCGATCAACAGATGCATCGCGAGCCCGCAGGAAGCGGCTAACACGAAGTATGCGTAAAATTCAAGCGTGACTACCACTGCCAACTTATGGTTACTTGTAAGGTTTTGACGATGGCGCGATGTTTAAGGTTATTGGGCTTTGTCTAGACTAGCCCATGCAAAGCGGCCTATGTTTACGCGCGTTCGGAACCTACCTGAATGCTGACAGGCCCCAAGTAAGCATCTCGTTCCCGATGTTTCCAGTGTAGTGTAGAGAAGCCCACCGCCTCTTCCCCTGAATAAAAGTGACCTCTTCGCTACGATCCTCGAAGTAGATAAGGACAGTGTGAACTCACCACGGGGTTGCATCATTTCAAGGCAAGTATTTAGTCATGGTTGCAAGCGTAAGTCGGATATCACGGCCAGCTTATAGTATGGTAGCTGGTGCGGTGTAAGCACGTCCACGTCATTTAACGCTCAGAGAATCCAACGGTCCCGGAATAACAGTCCTAAAATCTAATGTTACAGTCAGGGTAGTCACATCTACCGCGAAGGTTGCGGGTGTATGAGCAGATCCTGTCAAGACGGCGGCGAAAATCCCGCGCGGTAAACACCGTAAATGTTCAAGCCCAGCTCTATTTCATATCCATGGTATCTGATCAGACATCCTGCACCACATTTACCCTGCCCGTACTCTCCTCCTGACTCTAATTCTGGCATCTTCTGGAGGAAAAATTGCGTCCGTAACCCAATGAGCCTGCGGTCTTTTGCCATTATATTCTGGCGGGAACTCAAGATCGTAGTTCATAAGTACGTATGCGATAACCATCTTGAGCTCGAAATCAACAAGGAATCGACCAGGACACGCGTGCTTTCCATGACTGAAAGCGAGGTTCTGCGCCCCCGTTGACACGAAGCTCAGACTCGGGAGTCCTGGCTTCCCCTGTTCATCCAATTCCATCTCACGAGCACGCGAGAATCGGAACGGGTCGTATTTGAACGGGTTCTCGAAAGCGTCGCCGTCCGTCTGCAGCCAGTAGGCGATCAATGATACCGAGCACCCTTTAGGGAGCGCAATCCCGTCTTCTGTCACTAGCCCGTCGCCAATGACTTGGCGTGCCACACCGCGTGCCGAGAAGGAGTTTAGTCGGAGAGTCTCGCGGGCCACACTGTCGGCCCTCGTCAGAGCTGCTACCCTAGTCTTGTTCCAAGCAGATGTCTTATCGTCGCCGATGACTCGAGCGACCTCGTCACGCAAGACCGAGATGGTGTCAAATTCGGCATCAGAGTCTATAATGTTGAGAAGCATGTTTACAACCTGAATGCTCGTCTGGTGCATCGAGCCGAAGTTGGAGACGCATAGCCTCTTCGTCATGTCGCGTAGACTCAGGGCTTCATCCCGGCGTTCTTTCAGCCCATAACGTAGCATCATTTGAAGGTGATCCTCTGGCATCTCTCTGCCTGGGTTCGCTGCATCCTCTTCCATCATCTTCATTCTCTCCCTGTACACTGGTTCAAAATACTTCTCTAACTTTATAATCCCTCGCTTAGCAGCCCTGGCACCGATGCGGCCCAGGATTGGCCGTAGAAGCTTCGGGCTTGCACTGCCTAATCCCGCGCTTATCACAAGCGCGTCTGCGTTGTTGAGACATGCATTCAGGTATCCCTTATTGCTACCTGGAGGTAGTTTTAGTTAGTATTCGTGTTCAGCGTTGCGCTAAACGGCAAATTGTATGTAGCTCACATAATTTACGACCGACAGGTGATGCCCCCAAGGTGAATCGAGTAGCGGCTTGCGCCACGATCATACGAACCGCGGGCATCAAATCAACCTCTTTCCAGGCCTCTGTATTGGTTCCGAACTGAGAAGCGATCGCGAGGCCTAACTCATCATTCATAGCCGCACAGACATTCTCTAAAACCGCATTCAGATCCGTCTTCACCAGCATCCCACTCCAGGGATCTGCGATAAACTTCTCATGTCCAAAGCCATAGTAAGGTTGGATGATTTCGGTTTGCGACGCTGTCGCACTCACCAGGCGTTCGGGCTGGCGCTGTAGCCAGCGTAAAGCGGTAGGCGGTAGAATTATATCATCGCGGAACCCGAGTCCGGGAACTAGCACAGTCTTGCCTTTCTTCGAGTACTAGGTGTCCGTTGTGAGCAATCAGCCAGCGGCAAGACGTCATCAGTTGCAGTACTTTCATAACAACTCACATTGTCGTAGGCTTCCTTGTACAGTTCTCGAGCGTCGGTGTGATACCTCCATCGTGTTCGCAGACTAAAGCGAGATCCGCCGCCAATCCTAGGCAGATTCGACGGAAATCGAATTGTAAAGAAGAGTTGCTGTACAGCCCAGACGGCCGCGAGAAGTACAGCTACCCCAATCCAGAGGTATTGAGCCATGGCCATAAACCCCGCCGTTGGTTGCGCCGTACAATACAAAGGAGGTGCTACGCGATTATTATACGTGCCGACACAATGCGTGAGCTACCTTGTTGACTGTAACGCTGTAACGCCGCAAACAGGGGTTCATCCAGGCCAAGCAGGCAGCTGAATGGCAAGGTGAAGATGTGAAGGAAGAGGGATAGGTAAGGACATCTCACTGTAAGTACTTAGACAGAGATGCAAATTTAGCGTAGAAGAATATTATGCAAGAGAAGATGACCGGCGGGGCTTAAATTCCTAAGCTAGTTTGATTTAATGGGCGTGATCAAGGTGCAGGCTACAGCCCATTCGTATCAAGCATGTGAATTGGGGGCGCCTTCTCCCAGCATCAGAGATTAACTATACCTAGTGTATCTCCAGTGTAAGTGGGTTGGCTGTCCTAGGGCGATGAGACAATTTGATTGCACCGTTATTACTGTTCTTGCCTTGATTTGCCGGCGCGTCCACATACAGTAATTATAGCATGGAGACGCTGCGGCTATCAGATACCTACAGATTCTTCCCCGCGCCACTCACTGCCCGAGGCAGCTAAGGTTAGACGGATACGTTACATGTAACCGGCACTTTTCGACTGATGGCTCACTGGGCTGACTTGGGCTGACTTGGGCTGACTTTCGCTAAGAATGTCAAATCATTTGAGAAACGTGCTTGACTGCCGCTCGCTTATGGCTGTGGTGCACTATCTAGTGTGCACTACTTGGTCGTCGGCAAAAGGAATTAGATAAATGCATCCTTGCTCATTGGCAGCCACTTTGGCACATGATACAGTTTCGAGATTCGACCACAACGCCACAATGCATTGCCAGCACCGAGCTAACGGGTGAAGAGCTCGACTGATAGCGCTTATTGACTAGCCCGGCTGTGACACGACCCGTAGGTAGCGTGAGTTTGGCTACCGATAGTCTGGGTCATTCGATTACCCTTGCCTCGTCCTTTGCACATTCGCAGGCCTCTTAAAGCGGCGTGCGCACCTGTGTTTATAATCAAGTGTCATACCAACATTTTGCGGAGTAGTATAACCGCCACGAGGGGACTTCATAGGCTCCTCGGGGCATTCAGGACAACTACGAATAAAGAAGTCCTTACACAAATCGGGAAGATAACAGCCTATTTCTCACATCATACTCGAAACCTGCTCGTGGCTGTATTGCTTGCAAAGCTAAAGATAAGAAAGAATAGAAACAAGAATTCAAACAGGATTGTAGGGAGGGTGAATAAGAAAGGAGAATAAGAAAAAGGAAAAGGAAAAAGACTGGTCGCTGATCCCAGTGACCTGGGAGGCATCAGGAATTGAGCCCGATGCGGGGGTCGAACCTAGCGGGAATTAGTAATTTTGATACACATCATTTTTTTAATCATGAATGTGCTACTCACCCGCAACCTTGAGATTAAGAGTCTCACGCTCTACCGATTGAGCTAACCGGGCGAGTTTTTGTTGGAAAAGCGGGATTTTATGATCACTCATATAGGACGAACGGCATGAATTCGCATTTGCGTGCTGGTATCTGCCCATGCGTTGTGCGGGGACATTCGGCATGCCCACCGTACCTAGCTATTATCATCGTACGACATCATTGCGCGCTATCTAGTAGCTGTTCCATAATGACTCTCGTGGTTGTTTGAAGAAGGACGGTTGTCGGCGTATATTGTTTCGACTATTGCGTTGAAAATGCGGGCAGAATACCTAGGATATCTGTTTAACCAAGGTTGAGGGATCCAAAAGAAAGATTCATCTAAAATAGCTACGACTAATCTATTCAATAGTAGAGAAAAGCTATAAGTGGCATTTTCAGTTGTGTTTCATAGTCATGTTTTCAGGGTACCATGTATGCCGTACATACTCGGACGCCCGCATTATTACATCACACATACTATGGGATGATATGACCTACCTGGATAGGTGACGTGATGACGCTCTTTCAAAACTTTAGAATAGAGTCTCCTAATGTTCTAGATCGATCGATGGGATTTAGAGTTAAGACGGTAGGCCATATTCGCAAGAGGCTCATCTCTACGTCGTCCAACTTAGAATCCCCTCGGCGGCTTATTTAGGTCCGCAACGATGCGACGGTCTAAGATGTCGCTTAAGCCTCCTCAAGCGCCTCAAACATTTATGGTGGTGTCGTAACAACATCCGGCCCAAAATCAAACCGCAGTACTCAATCTGTGCGAATTCCCCACTGATCAATTCAGAACGAGACAATCCAGACATCGAAGGGCGACCTGCTCGAGAGTACCGCTTGAGGAGTAGATATCCGGCTAGTCCGATCACATGATGGCCGCACACATGGGCGGCAAAGCAGCAGGAGTAACCGCTACAGTGAGCCTAGCGACGCCAGACGACATCCCCGACTTAATCCGCATATTCTGGGAGGCGTTCAGCGGACCGGCCGAATCGACCTTCCCGCAAACGGACGGCGGGCGCATGTGGTTGGAGCGCAGCTTCCAGAATTTCCTCGGCCAGCAGTCGTATTATCGCCCGGAAACCAAGGTGCCTGTGGTGCGGAGTGCTAATGGTACGTCAAATAAGCCAAGAAAAGCAAGCAAGCGTGGTTTACTGCGTGCCTCTGACGAAAACTGATTTATAACAACAGGAAGACCGGTCTCTTTCGCTATCATGCACATCGTGAAACCGGGGCAGACCGTTGTCGGCAGCTCGTGGAAGCAGCGCTGGAGCCGCGGTGACGATCTTCCTGACGTCAGTGAGGAACGCTTAGCCAACTTCTTCGAGCCCCTGGCGAAGGGACACCATCTAACTGTGGGCAAACAGGGACACGTGTGTAAGTGTTTCCTGTTGCATCATCATCCCCAGTGTGGCAACACTCAGTGCTACTGCTTTCGAACTCGTATCCGATCCGAAGTCGGTGCGTTGTCGATGAGATAAGGATTGTGGATACGGACATCGTACTGTACCATTCAGAGCTGACATCCAATCTGAACATTACATAGACATTGAACTCTTGATAACCAAGTCGACATGGCGCCACAAAGGGTATGCCACTGCACTCGTGGGCTGGGTCACAAAAGTCGCGGACGATCTCGGCTACGCTTGTTATCTTGATGGCGGCGGCCGCGGCATGGGAATCCTCGAGCGCGCTGGTTTCGTGCCAAAAGATATCGGGCATAAATATATCGAAACACCACCATGCGTCCCAATGTTAAAGCAAAAGGGAGGAATGTAAGTGGCAGGGCTGGTGTTGAGATCATGAGAAAGGAGCGTAGCAGACTGGGTTGGAATATATCTGAGGGGCATTCTGGTAAAGGAGCTAGTATTGCAGTGAACATGTTCTGAAGTACGACGAAAAGGCAATTTGGGCCTAAACCGATCCATCCATCTTTAGCTTACATATTCCCACTTCGCCTTTCTCTTCCTACCGATCTGTTAAACATGAATTTTTTTCCCCCTCCATCCATAAGCACACCGTTGCTGGCCCTGTTGGCGTGAACGCGAGTCGATCTGGCAGGGGAACTCAGTAGCACCTGTAAGGAATTCTAAAGCCACCAATTTGCAAGTCAACCGTTGTGTGAATGGGTACTGCGTAACGTAAAGCCGAAAATTCGTCAACGCTCCCGCCGCCCAAAGGGTATGTATCTTTTAAAGTCAAATTGACACACTGTTGTACAACGCCCCAGTATAACGCCATAACATTATCTGTCGTTTGATATTCCGTGTCGGATATTGTTGCCGCCGTGGTGAAATAAAAGGGTTGTCTCTCATGATTCTACCTTCACTTCTAGTCGTCGAACCACATCATCGTACATCCCGTCGATCTTGGCGAGTAGGAGTGCTCTTCCCACTTCCTGCCGGTACTCTTTGTGAAAGGCGCGGTACTCGGAGGAATGGATTGGGCTCTGTGGCACCTCTGCCCCGGTCACAATGTCCCGGGCGACGTCATCAAACGCCGCGCTCTTTTTTGATGCCGATGATAAGCTCCGGGGCCGCATTTGTAAGTCAAGACCACTAGGCGTCTTGAGGATACTCTTGGGTCGTGAAGGGGGAGAGTTGGATAGTGCGTGCATTGTGAAAATTTGGCCGAGCCTAGGGGCTGGAGTGTGAAGGGTTTGCCAGACTGAAAACTTGTGGTTTGACCTTAGTTTGATAGTGCTGAGGTTTCATGGGTGCCGCCCTTTGACGTCCACGAGCAGCCTTAAAAGGTTGTGGTGTATGTTAGTGATAGGTATCTGGGCCACAGCTAAGAGCGTAAGATTAGTTGGTCGACACGATACATTTGAGATCAACAAGTTAGGTTTTCGCCAACGCCATCATCTGACAACAAGTAGTAAGAGCAGCGAGAACGGATTGTCCTCTTCTGTCGTGATGTGATCCGCTATACCGTACCGTGATCCCGTGGGACTTTGTGCTGTCGTGGGGGGATTGGATTGATGTTGTACAGATGGGGGATCGCTTGACGCAATGAACAGCGTTGTAACGAGGAGAAGCAAGGGCGAAGACCCAATGGGGTCGGGCTGAGGTGCCTCTGGGGTTTTGATGGGGGACATGCGCTGTCTTCCTTGTCTGACGTGGCCATACGTGATGCCGCCGAGTCAGCCGGGTCAGGCCGGCAACCCATGCGACAGGGCCTCATTCTGCACTCTGCACACTGAGTGGCCTGGATGCCAGGGTCTCAGGCTATTATTGCTTTGTGCCTCAACGGGCATGTCCACACGTGGCGGGGCCAAGGACCATTGGTGATGTAGCTGTCGGTTGAAACTCTTTTGCCGTGACTTTTTCGCGACGAAATCGGCGAATGCGATGCGACGCCTGGTGATAATCCCTCCACCGCCCCGCAGTCGAATGGTTATATAGTTTGGTTTATGCAGCAGCATTGTAGATAACTGAAAATCGCCAAGGGGCCGGACGAGCCGAATAGGCTTCCAGGCCGAGGAAAATCGCACTCTCCAACGTTTATCTTGTAGCAACCTTTAAGCGTCTTGTTAAGAAATGGGCAATATTAGACCGGGTATCACGACATAACATGGGAATTCATAGGCCATTTCGATCTAATTACCAATCTATATAAAATGGCCGATGAAGAAAACAACAGGACACCTCATCGAGCAATGATCGATAAGCTCGTGATTGACGGGTAGCAAGGGTTGTCGGTGGGCTCCAGGCTCTGTCCAGGCCAAGAACCCGACGCATTTTCGTCATGACCGTCAAGTAGATTAGGTACCCTCTGCTGAGAGTAACGCCGGCTCGCATCAGCCAACGATTTATTACGGCAACCAACTCAATTTGGAGAGCGCACAACCGACCAGTGCATCTGTTTGATCGTGGTCTGATCGTGGTACTGCTCAGGGTCTGTCGAGGGACGATCAATGTGTTGCCATGCACCCCGCACAATGATCGACGCTTGTTAGACCCCGGAATTGGGAATGAAGTCCCACGATGAGGTCAGGGTGGGCTGGACAAATACCTACAAAATTCACATCGCAGCTACTTGCCTCGAGTTGCTGGGATTTGGCTATGCGCGACCTTCGAATCAGGTATTTTCCGTCGCAGGTATTAGGGGGAGTGGGCGCGCAGTAAGCGATGTCGCCTGTAAGGTTGCGAAATCCTTGCCACGGCGCAGATCTAGATTCACCAGGATTGTGCACACCATTCGACAATGCCTCGGCACTAGCGGGGATTTGGGGAATCTGTCAATAGTGTTGGAGATCCATGAAGCGTATTCCCATCAACATTTGTTGACATTTTGTTCTGCACTACGATGCAGTACTTAATGTACACCTCCAGGATTTCGATTGTTAGCTTTCTACTTGTCCCATTCGTCTTGCTCGTCTTGGTCAGGTGGGCCTACGCTACCCTCCGCATCGCCACAAGAAAGAATGGGCACCGGGACGCAGGGGCCGAGACATTCCCTGCTGACGGAAGAACCAGATAGCAGCCGGATAGGTAGGGACAAGATGGATAGCTTACACTATTGGTTCTACATAGTAGTGTGCCTGTGAAGAGGAGAGGGGCCCACCTGATCCTAGCCCTATGCTAACCCGGCTAAAACTTTGCTGTGTATAGTACTGTTAGTTTTTCGATGTTTTATCTCTGTTTTGTCATGTTGGGAGGGGGGAAAAGGTCATGATCATGTTCATCGTTATATCTATCTATCGTAATCCTTTCAATTTAGTATCGATATACAGACCCCGTAGGTCTAGAATTTAGGGCCGGGTGACCTAACAACATAAAGCTTCCAAAGTTGAGCTCCACTAGCAGCGTTCAAGTAAGTATGGCTTCTTCCTAAGTATGGTTACCTACAGGTCAACGGGATGATAATCAATAGCGTGGCGCTAAATTCTAGGAAAGCAAGAGTACGGTACTGTTAATCCGCAAGGCTGTTATATAATTTAGGTAAAGATTTAGCTGTTGATCAGTCTCGGAGCGTTTTTGCTACCAAACTGCCCCTTGTTCGTCAAGTAGGTAACTTTGGCAGATTTCCTCACCAAAAAGGCCCTGCCAGTACAAGCCCCTAGCGCGGCGCTATTGATTATCATCCTGTTGACCTGTAGATACTTACTCTATGGGATAATCTTTTTGCTCACTACAATAACACCTGGGCATTGAACGTTGAAGAATTGTTGAGATCTCCATTCCGTAATACCTAACTGCCCAGTGTTCTTATCCAAAGCCACTTAGATACATAATAAGCCTATGTAGGTACTTAGGTATGGTATCTTATACGGCACAGTATAAACTCCCCGAAACTTACGGTCCACGTACCGTACCTCCCGCTTACTTAGCATCTTACCTACAGTAGGTACCTAGGCTGAAATCGCTGTGCATTACTAGTCTAGGTAGCTGAACTCGGAGCGGGCTGTTTACCCGTGTGGACTCCACTTCGTCACACCCGTAAGCAGGAGCGAGACTGGCCCTTACGTGTGGGTCTTTAAATAGCATATGACCAGTCAATTAGCAAAAACAGAGGTACTTAATTTACTATATAAATTACACCAAAATGGATGTACCTTTGCTGTAACTTCATACATCAGGTATAAAAATATAAATTTTGCTAAAGATGTAATTACAGCTAGTTATTCAACCAACCACCACTACCCTAGATCACTACCACTACCCTAGATCACCACCACTACCCTAGATTACTACCACTAATCTATACACTCTAACACCTTCACACACTTTATTTTCAACCGCATCGATTAAAAGCCATCAACTTAACTATAGACCAAACGGGTTTTCTATCCCAATCGCTTTATCGTCGCTATTTACATGCTTTTTATTATCGTTATCGAATTTATCGAAAACAGCTTATAAAACCTCTTTTTAAATACTTCTATAGTATAAAAAGAATATAATGCTAACCGTACATTGCAGGTAATAGATGCTACCTCTATTTTGGTAAGACCTTTACCTATTTAGAAGTACTACTAATTATTTGCTAATTGACTGGTCATATGCTATTTAAAGACCCATACTAAGGGTCAGTGACCACTCCTGCTTAGGTATGTGACGAAGTGGAGTCCATACGGGTACAGTAAATATACTGTATTTACGGGCCGAGGTGACTGGCTCCGCACTCGACCAATCAGGACACTAAGCCTCTTTCGCCGCCACGGTCTTTTTACTCCAGAACTCTCCAATCATTTATACAAACAGAGTGCTACCCATATAAGGTTTTCTAGATTTATTTATTATGGCTAATTAAACAAGTGCTCGTAAGGTTGATACCAAAGAGAGCCACTACGTGCCGCACAGGAAGCCCGCCAAGACGGTCTGCGGACTTGCACGAGACCGTTTCTGCTTTTGGTCATGCCCAGTCTGCGCCGTCCGCGCTCCAGAGTCCAGACTTCTGTCTCGAGGCACGCTAGGTCCAGCCGTGACTCGGGACACTGTCGACATCCCGATACGGTGCCAAGAGCCAAGAGCCAAGAGCCAAGAGCCAAGAACCAAGAGAATGGTAGAATGCTTCCTGCGCCATGTACAGTACCTACCTCCCCGGACTGCAGCATCCCATCGCAGTGGCCGGCGCAGCGCAATCTGTTCTCTCTGCTCACCATCTCGTCCTGCAATGCCCCTTCTCCTGCGGCCTTTCTCTTCTATAGTCCGATTCTGTCCAGGTCCATGAGCGAGCTTGGCCCAATCGCTCTTTTCCATGCTTCGTGTCTAGGTAATTTCCCTCCTCCAAGCCCTTTGTCAGGCCAGCTATTGCCAAATTCGTTCGGGATCTGCGACTCCAGCGACACCCCTTGCTTCATCCATCGTGAACGACTTACCAACGCGTCCTGATTTCATGTCGCTATCGACGGTGCCTTGGTTATGATCGCATGCTGTCCACCGTCGACAGGAAAATGATAGCACCCATTCTTTACTAATATTTCGCGTTGCACCAACCCATTCTGCCGAGGGCACGCCAAGATAGATCGAATATCCCCACGATCTCTCCCCTTTCTGATTAGTGATCGTCCGGCGCCACTCAATCCATTTCTTGTCGGCACTACACTATGTTTCGCCTACGAAGATACCGATACTACGTCTTTTTTGCTGCTATCGTAGTGTTTCTATTATACCGCGTTGCTCAGAATACCGAGCAATGGGAAACAGTCTCGGCCTCGTTCCCCCATGCCGCACCCCCGTCCAGGTCCAAGCAGCCGCCTACAAGCAAGTCGGGTGCCGAAAGTCAACTCGATACCTCACTCAAGGGTATATCCAGTGAAGATGATGATCTCCCCCAGCGAATACTAGATAATTCCGGCAAGGACAGTTCTCCCGCCAAGATTCCCCAACTTAAAAACACCCAGCAAGCTGAAGACGACGACGACGACGACGATGACGATACCGACTTCGAACTACCTCCCAAATCCGACACCACGATTAAGGAAGCAGGCGTCCTGGCCTACGATCATGATGAAGCCGCCAAGGCCACAACCGCTCCTGTTATCAACGTGCCGAACAAAAATGTTGGCCAAGGGGCCCAGGATGCAGAAAACAACCCAGTAAACCCAGCTGCCATGGCAGTTCACTGGAAGAAAGTCCCTGAGAAATTTCCAGTTCCTGCATCCGAGATCATCCCTCTTCCCACCGGAAAGCCTAAAAAGATCCCGACTATACAATATGCATTCGAAAAGGAGTCGCCTGAGAGCCGTGAGTTGCGTGAGGCACGCCAACAGCAAGTCAAAGCCGAGATGGAGCGTGGTTGGGCAGGCTATTGGAAATATGCCAAGGGCCATGACGAGTTGAGTCCCGTCTCCAAAAGGTTCCGTGACCCGTTCTGCGGGTGGGCTGCGACTCTAGTTGATTCGCTCGATACATTGTGGATCATGGGAATGGAGGACGAATTCAAGGATGCCCTGTTAGAGGTTGAAAAAATCGACTTCACGATTAGTAAACGACCCGAAATTCCTGTTTTCGAAACTACGATTCGATATCTGGGCGGATTAATAGCTGCGTACGATGTGAGCGGAGGTAAAAGTGGCGGGTATGATATTCTCCTCGAGAAAGCCATAGAACTTGCTGAGATCCTGATGGGTGTATTTGATACGCCGAATCGCATGCCCATGCTTTACTACAACTGGAAACCAAGTTTCGCCTCGCGACCTAGAAGGGCGGCTATTAATGCTGGTGTTGCTGAGTTAGGTTCGCTTGCGATGGAGTTCACTCGACTCGCTCAGATCACCAAGGAGAACAAATACTACGATGCGGTTGCACGCATCACAGACGCTTTTTATGAATGGCAGGAGAGTGGGACTTCGATTCCTGGTATTTTCCCTGAACATGTCGACGCAAGCGGGTGCAACCGCACAGCCCAGAGTGAACTAGAAGCTGCCCAAAGCGCTGCAGAAGTTGAGGCTTATGACGAGACAGACAGTGGCAGCAGCCAGGATGTCAGGGTGGCTGCAGACGATGACGACGAGCTGGATTTTGAATCGGATGTAAAGCCTAAAACTCAACATGATAGGCCTGATAAAGCCAAGTCTTCTGTGCTGAAGCGTTCCGGAAAGAGCAGCGCTTTGAATCTTAACGTCGTCAAGAAGAAAAATCCAAAAACCGGCAAGGTTGAACTCGTTGCAGGGGAGCCCATCCTACCCGAGTGTGTGTCTCAAGGATTGACCCCTGGTGGCCGGGGATTCGAGCAGTATAGTATGGGCGGATCACAAGATTCTACTTACGAATATTTTCCAAAGCAATGGCTGCTTCTCGGTGGCTTGGAGCCGAAATACAAAGACTTGCACTTGAAAGTTAGCGAGGCGGTCAAGAAGTGGCTGCTGTTCCGGCCCATGGTTCCAGACGACCGTGATATTCTGTTCTCCGCCAAGGCCATTACTAATGGGAAGCCTGAAATCGACATCAATAAGCAGTACGAAGTCACGCATCTCACCTGTTTCATTGGGGGCATGTTTGGCATGGGTGGAAAGATTTTCGAAGTGCCAGCTGATGTTGAAATCGGTAAGAAGCTCACTGAAGGCTGTGTGTGGGCGTATGAAAGTACCCCGACCGGTATAATGCCTGAAGGTGCTCACGTACTACCTTGTCCCGATGCCAAAAACTGCCATTGGAACCAGACCCTGTACGAGCAGTCTCTGGATCCCGCATTCGAGAATCGTGACAAACAAGTCGAGGAGTACCGCAAGCGAAAAGCAAAAGCCAAAGCTGCAGTGGAAAAGGCAAAGGGGGAAAAGCAGAGTGCGCAAGACCTTGCTTCATCGACAAGGAAGACAGGACAGCCTAAGATATTGACCCCTGATGAGAAACCGATGAGAAGCTCTCAGGTAGATCACGATAACGCCAGATTTCAAAAGAGAGCCCCAGTTTCTAGTAAAGAAAATCTGGAAGACGATGCAACTGAATCGCGCCCTGTTAAGGACGAGAAAGCCAAATTTTCTGCTGCAAATGAGGATCTTGAAGACAGTGATCCGGCTCCCGGATTCAAAAAGTCGACTATCGGCCAAGCCCCCCTGCAGGATGACGAGAACACAGACGAGGTTGATCCTCTACAGCCATTTTCGCATAAGGAATGGGTAGCCAACAGGATCAAATCTGAGAAGTTACCAAAGGGCTTCTTGGATGTGAGTTCGAGAGCGTACATTCTACGGTTAGTGATCCCTTCTTTTGACACATTTATCCCCCGCCCCCTGTCTCCAAGAAATAAATATCCTGTTGCGAGCTGCTCTCAGTTCTTGCGCTGTGATTAGGAGTGAGTGCTGACGTGTGTACGGTAGACCTGAAGCTATAGAGTCGGTCTGGTACATGTACAGAATAACCGGAGACAAGAAGTGGCAGGACAAGGGATGGAAGATGTTCGAAGCCATTATCCGCCACACAACAACCGAAGCCGGTAGTAGTGCAATCGACAGTGTGTTGAGTACGAACCCGAAGCAGTCGGACGAGATGGAGAGTTTCTGGACGGCTGAAACCTTGAAATACTTTTATCTGCTGTAAGTCCCCTAATAGAGGGTTTTTGATCGGTAGGAACAGGACTGACCTTCCCAATTTTCAGGTACTCGGAGCCGAACCTAATCAGCCTAGACCACTGGGTCTTGAACACCGAAGCGCACCCTTTCAAACGACCGAAGGCACCATTTGGCGTATAATCCCAGCACCAAACAGTAATTAGACTCAGAAGAGACATCCCAATGGCTGCGCTTTATAATAGACGTGCAGAATGTGGCAGCTCCACCCATCGAAATCACAAGGAGCAGGCGTCGTAATCAGTGGGGCTCGCATTGCGAATCACCTTGTTTGACTGCAGACTTACCTGCCCATGAGACCCAATCATATTATTGTATTCGCGCGTTATCGGACGATCATCGACCACTATCATGCATTATCATGGGGGACAAATCGAGGCCATTTGCATAGCGTATGTCCTACCTTATGCCGGGGTTGACCATGATGGCTACCATGTGTATAAATACCGTCGGCGATATATTTGGTCCGACGACGCTGGCGTTACAGGTTGGGAGATATCATGAAATAAATTACCTCACTTATCATGTTCTAATGATTCAAACCAGTATAAGTGATTAGAACCGCAAGCTTCGCGACAACACTTGGGCACAAGCCCCTTTCTCCGGGATCTGAAGACACCGGCGAGAGGGGTATTTCGCCGGGCGAGACCGCGCGGGTAGGCAAAGGAATTAAGTAAGTACCAAACGGTAAGGTCAATCGTTCGCACAAGGCCATCAGTTCTGTTATCCCGCCATTTGGCCGTTTCATCTCCCTAGGCTCTACTTATCGTTGCATTAAATAAATGGGAGAGCTCCGTACATATTCAAGACAAGGAATTGTGCCAACCCTTGTAAGAGGAAATGGACTATTCAGTGTCTCGAGTGATCACATAATCACACACTCAACGCTTCCTCATACTCGCTGTCATACTACGCATGTATGTTCCTAAAACTGCACAACAGAGAGCTTTCCGTATCTACTCCAGATTAGTTCGCACGCCAACAATAAACGGTCAAGGCCTACAGCACGTACAGGGGTTTGTGACACTGCTTCTGCGATGTTGGATGTGAGGAGGAAGATGTATATATTAGCCATCCTGCGCACGTTTATCAAGTCGCGCTATCAGCATATTGTTCTCATAGAGCATCAAGGGCGCACCACACGGCCAACCCTAGTAGCCACGTCTATTTCTCTCGTCTGCATCCTTTATTTGCGATAAATTCGACGTTTCCGCCCATTACTTCGACATTCCTCTAATGGATCTAATACCATACATCAAAGTCATTTTGTCATAAGGTCAAGCATATGAGCTGTATTGTATAGGTTACAGCATTGCCAATTGCTCCTGATGAATACCACTTAGACATGATCAACTGGAAGTAGGTTACTCTTACCACTTTTTCTTGTCCTACTTACCCTCTCTTCATATGTGACTCCAATACCACGTTATTGCTTAGTAAATGGCATGGGCACTAGATGAAGACTTCGACGAACATGTTGCTGGCCCTCGCACCGCGCCAACTGCACCAGCGTGAATTAAACGAGCCGCCATCGACGCTACACTATATGGCGTTACTCACTCTCGAGATCAAATAGAATAAATTCCTTTAAGGACGAAAAAATACGCTCTCTCCTGTCCTCGAAACGCCTCACCAGCTACTGACTCGTGTCAGAGCGTGGGCTACACTCGAGCATCTTGCTCCTAGGTAGAAGCGGGATAAGAATACGTAGCAAAGCAACACGCTATTTTTGAGATCATTTATTACCCCAGATTGGAAAGTTAGGTCGCAAAGGCGAACGTATACACTTAGTCCGAATCGAAATATCGCGCCCCACTCAGAATTTTACAATATATCGCATATATTTTTTATGTTGTACCAATAATTAATTTTTTACACCTATAACACACTCTAATTAGCTTTTGAATTAGTTAAACTTACTTTTTTAGCTTAAAATAGCGATTTTTATAATAAAAACGTATTTTTAACCTAGTTAGTTCGATCGAAGCTTTTAAAATTAAGCTATATATAGCTTCTAAAGCTTTTAAAATTAACAATTTTATAGCTTTTATAATTAATTAAAGCTTTTAAAATCAAGCTATATAGCTTTCGGAGCCCTTATAATTAAAACTATTAAAATCTATATTTTTATAGTTCTTATAATCAATTAAAGCCTTTAAAATCAAGCTATATAGCTTTAAATCTTTTAAAATAGCTATTAAGCTACGTTTAATACTATTTTAGTAATTAAATTTATTATTTATAATTATAAAAAAAAATTAATTAAATACTAATATTATTAATTAGTTTAATTATAATATAAAAACTATATAACGTATAAAAAAATAATATAAACTTTATAGCTATATTAACTAGTTTACGAAGTTTTAGAATAAATTTAACACTTTAAAACTATTCTTATAAGCTATAAAATTATTAATTAACAAGCTTAAGGTTTATTTTAATTTTTATTTTAATAAAATATAATAGCTTTTAGCTATATACGCTAATATATATATATTTATTTAAACAATTTTAAATTATTTAAAAAAGCATAACTAGTTATAAAAAAAATTAAAAATTACAGCAGCATAATAAAACCTAATAAAACAGCTTTTTTATATATATTAAATCGTAAATTTTATTATTAATATATTTATTTTTATTAATAAATTTAGTATTAATAAACAAAATATAAATTAATAATATAGCTAGGTATTTAAAAGCTATATTTTTTTTATTCCAAAGTTGCTAAAGCGAAATAACTAGTTTAATATATTATTAATAATTATAATAAATAATATTTTAAACAAAATAATACTTATATATTAAAGTTTAATAAATATAAAAAAGTTTAAAAAATAGCTTTAAAAAATAATATTATTTTTAATAAACTTATTTTTAAAGCTTAAATTAATATTAATAATAAATAATACTAGTTTTTATTACTTTAAAGCAATATATATATTAAAATTATATAAAATTAAGTTATAATATTTGTTTTTATATTTATTAAATTATAATTTTATCGAGTTTTTTTTTAAAATATTAAAAGCGTATATTTAGCAGTACGCTAAATAAAAAATTAGCAACTTTACTATTAATAATAATTTTAACTGCTTTTTTTATATTTATATTAAAAAAATCGGAAATTAAAGTTATAAAATATAAAAATATTTTAAAAATATAAACGCTAGTTATAATTTTATAAAATAGCTTTATTTATATATATATATATTAATAAGTCTTTTTTAGCGTAATTATTTATTATTTTTATATTTTAATTTTAATATTATATTTAATTTTTATTACTAGTTATTTTTGTTTTTATTATTATAAATTAAAAAAAAGTTTAATAATAATTAAAACAATAAATTAATTAACTGTTAAAAAAAAAAACTAAAAATTAAAAGCGATACTATTATATAACAATATTAATAAAATATATTATATTTAATATATTTTATTTATTAATTATTTATAATAACTGTTTTAATAAAACTATTAAAATATATTAAAAAACTAATAAGTTGGTTTTTTTATTTTTTTATAAAATATTATTATATTAAGCTTTTATTTTTAAAAAAATAATAATAAAATGTTATAGCTATATATATATACTAGTAAAAATTTTATATTTTTTAAACTATTTATTAAATAGTTTATATATATTATATAAATTAATATTTTTAACTTTAAAACTGTTTTATAAAATTAAAAATATAAACAAAAGTATATTATACTGCTTATTAAACCTTTTAAATAAATTAACTTATAAATATTAATTATTTTTATTAATTTTTAATAATAATAAACTTTATATTAATATATTAAAAAATTTAATAAGTATAAATAAAGCTAATAAAAATAATATATAAAAAAGCTAGTAAAATAACGCTTTTAAAAATATATAGCTATTAAAAAAAGTGCTTATATAACTAGTTTTAAAAAATATTTAGTTATTATATACGCTACTAGTTAAGCTTTGTTATATATAGTTTTATTAATTATAGCTTTAAAAAAGCTGTTAACGGTTTAATTTAAAAATAATAATAGTATTTATTAGTTTTGTACTAATATATATATAATAATTAAAGTTGTTTATATTTAATAAATTTATATTTATAGCGTTGTTTTTATACTATTTTATTAATTAAAAAGGCTTTATGTTATTTAAAACTATGTTTTATAGCTGTTAGATATTATTACCGCTTTATAAAATAGTTTTATACTATTTATTTATACTTAAATAGCTAGCTTTTTTAGCTATATATGTTTATTTAAATATATTTAATAAGTTAAGCGGTAGCGTTTTATAAATAGCTTTTTGTTATATAATAGCAAGAGTTTATTTTTGTAGGTTATTTTTATTAATATAGTAGTAGTATAATTTATTTATTTAATAAAAAACAACTTTAAAACTAAAATAGTTATAGTACTTGTTTTTTAGCGTATAAGCGAGGTGTTATATAAGTTATATATATTTAAATTATTTTTACCGTTTATTATTATTATTAGTTAATAGTATTAATTATAATATTAATTTATAATAAAGTATATAGGATTAATTTTAGTATATAAAAGGTATTAAAAGTAGTAGTTATTAAAATAGCAATTTTTATTACGGAGCGAACAAATTATTGATTTTAATAAAGTAAGTAGGCTTTTTTTAAGCAGTATTTTAAGTTATATATAGTATAAGTAATAAAAAAAACGGCGAATTTTGCTAGAGTATATATAATATAATAATTTTTTATTAAATATATATTAGTATAATATTATAGGTAATATTATATAAATATTATAATAATAGTTTTTAAATGTTTTAAAAACTATTTATTTTTAATAAAATTAAAAGTAAATAAACTAAAACTTTATATTATAAATATAATATACGCTATAATAATATTATTTATAATATTTAGTATAATATTATATATATAGCTATTAATTAATATATTAAAATTTAATATATTAATTAATGACTATTTATGTTTTTTTAAGCTGTATAATAAAATAAAATATAATTATTTATTTATTTCGGAAGATTTATTTTTTATACTTGTTAGTATATTTAAGCTTAGTTTTTTAATATTTTCGAGCTTAAAAATATATTAAATATTAATAAAAATAAACTTTAAGTTTTTAATAAAAGTAATAAAATTATTATTATTTAAAAAGTTTAAAGCGTTTATTTTAGTTTTTAGCGAAGTAATATATAAAAATATTTATTTAATAGTTTAAAGACTTGATTTAACTTTAACGCCTAAGATATAAAAAGTATATAATTTATTAAATATTTTTAAAATATATATTTTTACGTAAGCTAATATAAAATTTTTAAATTTATTAATTATAATATAATAAAGTTTATTAATATAATAAGTAAAGTTGTTTAAATTATTAACTTTAATAGTATGGTGTTTTTTAAACAAGGTATAAGTTCTTAAGATTTTATTATTTATTATAAGTTAAATTATTTTTAAAAAGTTAACTTTTATTAAAAAAAACTTTGTTTTAAATGTTAATAAAAATAAAAAAAAAAGCTCGGCGGTAAGGTTAATAGTAAAAGCTTTAAAAAAGTTGTAATTAAAGTTATAATTAAAGTTATAATTAAAAGTTTCGGAAGCTTTAAAGGTTTTAAGATTAGTAGTAGTAGTAGCTGAAGTAGTATTGTTTTTAGTATTTAAAAACTGTTTATATTGCTAGCAATATATAGCTGTTTATTATTTAAGCTTTTTTTTTACTAGCTTAGTAGGTATAAAATTAGCTTTTAAACTGTTTTTTTTTATAGCAATGTTAGCTCGCTTAATAATTATAGCTTTATATATATTATTATTATATTTATTAATATTTTTAGTACTTGTGGAAGCTTTTATAGCTTGTTTTTTACGCTTCAAAGGTATATTTTATAACAATATTTTAATTTATTTATTTATAAAGTTATTAAACTATATAATAATAAAAATAAACTTTATATAGTTAAGTAAGTATTGTTAAATATAGCTTAGCTAACTTTTTTTTTATAGGATTAATTTAAACAAGTAATAAAACGTTAATAATAAAAGTATAAGCGATAGCAAAAATAATAATATAAATAATAATAAATAAATAATAATTAATAATATAATAAATATTTTAAGTAATAAAAATAGTAGTTTAATATAATTATTTATTTTTTAATAAATAAAAAAGTATTAAAAGTTAAATTTAATACTTATAAAAATTTAGTAGTAATTTAACAGCTTTAATAGCTTTTAAAGTATTAGGTATGTTTTTTAAGGTTTTTTAAAGTATATAGGCTTTTTTTAACAAAAAAAAGGCTTTAATCGATAAATTAAAGTATATTATAGGTGTAAAAAATTAATTATTGGTGTAATATAAAAAACGTATGCGATATATTATAAAATTCTAAGTGGGGCGCGATATTTCGATTCGGACTAAGTATAACAACGGGTTTAAAGTGGTTGTCTCGCTAGCTAGACCTAGAATTCGTCAACCTTTTCCGAGCTGCAGCCTCATTTTTCACGTTAGCTACGATATGGCTGTTCAGATTATGTATATATACTATAAACCTATAACTTTTCTAGCACGCAGAAGCTTTATACTAGTTGAGTTTAGGGCCCTGTTGGGTCGACGCCATTACATTTGACGGAGATTCAATCCCGGTGTTATGATCTAGTCTTCGCAGTAGGGCCGATCCAGGAACTAGCTAACCGCAGATGGGCTTAATCCCTTCAGCCGGTCTCAGGTACACTGCAGGTTGTAACTACAATACGGAGTGGGGATTAGACTAGGTACACGGCAGTTATGACGGGAGAAGCGGAGACGGAAATTCGCGATTTCGAAAGTTCTAAATCTAGGTTCCCAGCTACTCACTTATGGATATCAATTTTCCATAATGTAATCATATGCTCTATTAGGCCAGCCAGAACCATGCTTTCTCAAGCCAATTACGAGGGATTGGTGGCTGATCCATCGCCTCCAGCTCGTCCATCTCCTTCTTTCCAGTTATTACGTCCACATCCCTAGTCTTGATCGCGAATGGTGTTCTAAACCAAATCTTGTGGCCAAAGTAGAGAGCCAGGAAAATCGGAATGGTTATATAAGCGGCCAGGAAATTGGAAGCAGACCAATTCTTAGGAACAAAGACCTGGAATCCGTTGGTCAAGGTGAGGAGGGTAATCACGAATAGCGTGACGTAGGTCGCGTAAGGTTGTAATGGTGTTTTGAAAGGAAGCACCTCAAGCATGCCGTGGTATTCCATTGCCTTCCGGAATCGGATATACGTGATCATGACGACAATCCAAGCAACGAAACCTGAAATTGTAGAGAGGTTAGAGAACCATTGGAAGGCCTGGGCACCCGTGCTCGAGACATTGAGGAACGCTAGAGAGCCAATGGCAAGCGTAAAAAGCACTGCGACGTAAGGAACACCACGCTTGCTGGTAAGGGCGAACCACTTTGGGGCCTGGCCGTTAAGCGCCATGGAATACAGCACACGAGAGCCAGAGAAGCAGAAGGCGTTACCAGCTGACCATGCTGACGTTAAAACTGCGGCGTTTATGAGATGGTTGAGCACTGGGATTCCAGCCCTCTGAATGCCGATCACAAAGGGACTTGCCGAAGCATTCGAGTTGCCGCTGAGAAGTTGATCGTTATCATTGGGCACGAGAACGCCGATAACCAAGGAACCGAGGCCATAGAAACCGGCAAGACGCCAGACAAATCGCCGAGCAGCCTTTGGGATGTTACGGCGGGGTGCTACGGTTTCGCCGGCAGAAAGGGCGATCAGCTCAGGTGAGGTGATGAACGAGAAACCCGCACGAGCAAAAGCTGTCCAAAACGCCAGGAATCTTCCAAAGCTGCCTCCAGTGAGGTACGGAACGAAGGCGCCTGGGGGGTTCTGCCAATTCTTGAAATACAACGGGTCGTGATTCGGGCCGCCGCCGAAGAATAAGACGATACCCAAGATGATGAGACCGATGATTGTGATCAACTTCACGCTGGCGAACCAGAATTCGGCCCTAGAATACAAGTTAGTGGTCGGTATGAACGATTTAGCAACAAACTTACTCGCCGAACCAGGACACGGCGACGATGTTGAGAAAGAGGATGACGACGAGCTGAATGGCAATCCAGACTGCGACATTTACGGATTGTGTCCAATACTGTATGATGATTGCGCCCGCTGTGCATTCAGCGGCAACGAGAATCGCGTAGGCGTACCAGTAGTTCCACCCGGTCGCAAAGGCGAGACTAGGTTCAACGAAGCGCCCCACGAAGTACGGAATCGAAATGCCCTTCATCGGCAGGTAGGTTCTATAGTTCGCTGGAGTCAGTAATGAGTTCTGCATGCTCCCGAGACACGTTCAATGCCGTAACAGGAGATCTTTGCTTCCGCAGGCGGCTAATACAGGAAGAAAATGACTCCCGGGTAGCTTACACCATTTCGGCCAGGTCATTCATGATCACCCAAACAACCAGCATCATCACCAAGTAGGCCATGAACAGCGGTGCAGGTCCAACAGTCGCGAGAATCTGTCCGCTACCGATGAACAGGCCTGTTCCGATGCTATCAATTTCGTGTTAGTGGCGCATGAACACGCGGGGCTGACCGAGACGTGGGATCGACACTCACGCTCCACCGAGAGCCAGAAACTGGATGTGTCGGCTCTTCAGGCCTCGTTCTAGTTGATGGCCCTGCGAAAGATTTACCTCTCCTGTAGAGGCTGAAACAGAGCGATCCAAGGACTTCTCAGGCTCAGCGCCAGCGCCAGCGCCAGCCTCGGGCGCCCCCAAGGCCGTCCCAACCTTGTCGTCGTGGTCCATTTTTATTGCCGTATTTCGATCAATTCTGTTCCCGCAGGCAAGCAGACTCCACCGCCGCTCACGTCGTGCCGCTGTGGATTACACTCGCCAGTCGCGCGGTCGATGTTGCTGAATTGACGAGAAAATCCTTCCAAGGTGACGGCGGTGGTATTATACTTCCTCGGCGAAGATAATAGGATTTAAGGATTAGCGTTTGCCCAGTTAGCGTTCTAGAAGCATGCATGTTGATGGACTCATGCAAACCCAGCTAACATACCGAGCCTAGCTTCCACTTGGCGTAAAGTGGTGGATAGTAACCATACATGTTCTGCTTATCTCCCCAGGTATATTAACACCGCCGATCTTGATCCTATTGATATGTGAGCGACCCGCCATATTACTTGATGAAAATTCGTCAGATAAGCAAATTCTTTGCCATGGTACTTTTTGTCTTACAAACGGTCGGATCACTACGAGAACATTGGGTTAGTCACTTTGCGGGGTCCGGGGTGTTACGTAAGTCAAAGCTGGAAGCCAAGTCTAGTGAGTAGAATCCGGGACAAAAATTGAAATACCATACCAGAGCTCAGAGCTCATAACCGACGCGCCTAGAGTTGGACTTGGGGCTCAAATTCGAATTCAGGGGCCGTTAATTATATACTATATACTTCAAGTAAGTGTATTTTCCTAATCTTTGAGAGTTCAATTCTACAGTCTGTCGTGATGAACGCACCCCGTGGCTTTCGCCGTCTCCAACTTGCCAGGTTCATCAGGCTTTAATATCGTGTAAATCAATCAACCACCGACTTGTAATTTATTCTCTATGAATCAGCTTCATTATGACTTGCTGTTATGAACGATTATATGAATGAAGAACACGGTATAACAATTGGTTCACGTAGAGGGCGTTGGTAGCCGACTATGTAGGTCATTCAAGTCATAAGATGCCGAGACCTTACAATTCGGACGAATGGATGACACTTGTTCGAATTACACCCCATGGACCCTACACAATAGTGAAAGACTTTTGGCGTGGTTTAAGCATCATAAGTTATGGATGCTGAATACCGTTATGTGAGCAACTAGCACTCTATGGAGCATCACACAAGTCATTCTAGTGAAGGCCAGAATGGCCCGGCTTGGTTAAATTCTCCGAAACATACCGTAGTTGGCTGATACGTTATTAAGAGTAGTACGTATTGGCATACGTCGTGGTGAACTTAGAACTATAGTGGGACCGAGGATTACTGCCCTGTAGGGAGTTGAGCGTAGCTGAGCAGTATGGCTTGTGCTGAAGCAGCGTTGAGAGACTACACGTACATTAGTCTCATATGTGCGGGATGGCCCGAGAGTACTTATCGGTGACCTGTAGATTGATAATAGTCAGGCTATTCACCATCGGGCAAAGGTCGACAGGGCAAGCTTCGGACCACACGAACCATGATGTCACTCACTTACGGTGTATTCACAGCTTCAAGTAGCCTTTCCCTCGTGGCAATGTGGGCTTGAAAGGCAACGCACGGGTCCTCAGTTGTGTATCAATTGCCTTTCGAAACGCGGTGAGTAGACTAGGGTTGATGATAATGTCTCAAGTAAATAATACGAAAATATATCGTATCTTTTGATTTAGTAGTGCTTTTGTTGACCCTTCCTAATGCTCCAAAGTCCAGTCTATCGATCTTGAGTTATATATTACAACAGTAATGTCTAGGCCCTTAAACCTGTTCCGGGTATACAAGTTCAGTCTTACAGCTCCAACTTCACCGGCAGCTTCCTTTGCTCGGCAATATTGTTTGCCGTATGCAACAACCATTGGCGACGCCCGTTGATCTGGGACCAGCGCGCTAGGGATTTACGCCAGCTTGGCGGCGTCTCTGTCCTAGTATGCCAAATGTATCTGATCATAGCCATGGCGACTTTGTTCTCCAGATCGAACGTGACCATGATGTGCTCGAAGCCCATTGGTAGCTGATTCTTTTTGGGCCGGCTGACGAGGGCGATGGACATGTCTTTCTCCCCTACGCTAACAACCTGAGCGGCTAAGGCATCACTGACGCTGCCATCACCCATTTTTGGCAATTTTTGCGTGGGTTGTCTGTTAAACTGCGTCGTTACTGTACCAATATTAGCTGATCCCGGATCATCAATCGTGACATGAAGCCTCGCGGGAAAGGGGGCGTACGTCTCTGATCCCAGAGCTGCTTGAAAACTTCTGCTCCGAACGCTGCCTCATCGCGCAAATGTCTCGGGATCGCCGTGAAAGGAATGCCGACGCCGACTGCGAAGGTATCGACCTTGGCCCATTTCGTGTGGTTGAATAAAGTCGTGTAGAGCTCCGAATCGAAGACAAGGTCGTCGGCTGATAACGGATCAACAGTATATGTTAATGAGACCAGCATGTACTGGTTATAAGCCGCCCGAAAAGCGAAGAAGAATAAGGGAATAGTGAGCACGAGGCCCAGCTTGCGGAAGACACCCATCGTTGCGCCTCGTGATGCGATGAAATCAGAGTGTCAATAGGAATGAGATCGCGATCTCTCTTGGCTAAGACCCCTACGAGATTATTCTCCCCTCAGATGAAAGCGCCACGCGAGTAATCAGTTCTTAAGCCTGTCGATTATCGCTCGCATATGAGTATAGAGAGATCTGTCCTGATGAAGCAGTCCTCATTGAGGTGAGAATGAGGACTAAGTAGGAAAAAGGAGATAGCGAGCTTTTCCTTTTTTGGACGTCAGCCTCAGACTCCAGCGACTCTACTTAGTAGTAAGCAGAATGGCTATTTTTAGTAACCTCGTAAGATTTCGAGCTTCAATGCAGTAAAGCAACACGTGAGAAACCATCATATCCGCCGTTGTATTTTACTCAGCAAATAGCAAATGAGCGTCACGACGACATCGCTGTCATTAACAACATATAAGTTGATACACAATATCTACTACCTGCATCAGAGTAAAATGCGTGCGACGCAGGTTGTGGGCATAACTGAGCTCGGCTTGGCGAAATTGGAGCCTTCTCCAGCTAAAACATTGCCGTAAACGGCCGGCATTTGCACGAAAGCCTACACGCACGCGACGGAAAGCAAGAGAGGCTTCCCAGCACCCGTTGCGTGATGGTAACGGAATGCGAACATGCGAAGCCGCCATATCATCGCCCTAATTGAGAACTTCGCGAGAAAACCGTTAGGCGGTAATACCAATTTGCTGAAACGGACTAAGGACGAACGCGCCTATATCATGCAGCGTTTCGGCACATCCGGGATCACTAGAAAATCGCCAGGCGAAGCAAGAGCCATAAAAGCGACAGAATGACATCGACGCACTCACAGCCAGGATGCACAACTAAAGGCGTGAAAATATGTGCGGGTTTTCGAGAATATTGCTTACCTTACATTTTGTCGATGTCTCCAGTATGTTTCTAGCTATGAAGGGTGGTGCACCACCTATTGAATTACCAAAAACAGAGTCGCGGTCATTCTGTATTCATTACGACCTCTCGTATGCAGAGGCACTGGAAAGAAAGTGGTAGCCCATACTGATACTGAGCCTGCGTACATAGCTACCTAGGTAGGTATATATGGTATCCGGTTCTATTCCAAGTGCACCATTAACCACATCGCGGTAATTCACGGCCTCCTGGGGAAACGTCGTTTGCGTAGCCATTTCACTTCACTTCCGACCACTCTGGACTATAACCTTTGCCGCCTTCCTCGAGATCATAAATGTGGGCAGTATAGGGAACGCCCCAGGTGGTTTCGGGAACACCGAAGCATCCACAATCCTCAGCCTGTCAACTCCTTTGACGCGGAATTCCGAATCAAGCACTGCCATCGGGTCCGATGCCGTGTCGCCGATGGCGCAGGTCCCGGTCGCGTGGCGGGAATAGACCTGCTTCCGCAGCGTGTCCTTGATCCCGGCACCGGTACACGTCCCATCCGTAGACGGGCAGGGGCTGAGCTCCTCGATAGGAACGAGGCCGGAGCTGTTGGTAATCCGCGTCTTCATGTTCCCCACATAACTTACAGCTTCGAGCATCGCCTGAAGGTCCTGGTCCGCCTCCTTCTCGAAGAAGCGGAAGTTGACATCGGGCGGGTCGAGCGGGTCGACAGATCGAAGGGTAACTGTCCCCTGCGAGCTGTGGGTGTTCTTCAGGGCAAACGCAATCGTAAACGCGTTTGCGCCGTAATTGTCAAGATATCCGGGCCAGTAGCCCTCGAAACCATACGGAACTGGCCTATCATTCGCCATCAACTTAGTATTTCTGATATATCCAAGTATTAAATCCGTCGCGTCACTTACCACAGAGCAATATCCCGCCCCCTTCGGATACCGAGGTCTTCAGCTGGACAGAATACGATCCCATTGTTATGTTCGATTTGTTGGCGAGTGACACTACGCTGCCCTCGTAGATGTCACCTAGATTAGCGCCAACTCCTGGGAGATCAGAAACTACGGTGATGTTGTGCTTTTTCAACTCTTTGGCAGGTCCAATCCCACTCAATTTCAAAATCTAAGGCGAGTTGAATACACCACCGGCTATGATAAGCTCCTTCCCGATATAGGTGAACACGCTTATGGTGTTGCAATTGGGGTCACATCTCGGGTCGGCTTTGTAGGCACTTGGTCCAGTCACGTAATTGATGCCCAACGACAGAGGGTCCCAGACGATATCTGTAAAAGTCGAATTGAGCTCGACGAACAAGGGGAGGTCGGGGTCCTCTGCCAGCGCCTTGCAGACTGCAACACTCAGAGTCGGTTATCGCCATTTAGAGCGTAACTTATAAGGGTTTCAGGAGGTTCTAGACACTCTCTTATCCCAAAAAGGAAATCTCGTGCTCTGAAAGTTGCCAAAGCAAGAAAATGGTTCGAGAATTACGCACCGTAGTTCGCGGGACTGAACCGGTGCCCCTCCGAATTGGTGTGGGTGATGCAACTCCCGTAGCCTGATCGCCGTCCGGATCAAGCGCGTTGATATCGCGGTTCAGCTGGTTTCTGAGGTCCTCCACTGACATGTTTCCAGGCGCACCGAGTTGTTCCAGCATCGCTCGCAGCATCACGGTTGCAGCCGGGTCATCGCCTATCCACGAGCTATTGGCGCGGTTCGTCTCAAGTCAGCCCGAAAACCCGTGGCCCTTCGTTCCATTCTTCACGTAATGTGAGTTTTCTATTTCCTCATAGATCTTCCTCATCTCGGAAGCCGCCCAGGACTCGTCCCCTGTAATATTAGCAATATAGTCCCAGATTGCATCGGAGGGTAGCTCGAGCACGGCATTGTCGATGGCGGCCCCGCCACCAAAGGTTGCAGCCCTCGGATACCATATACCCAGCTGCTCGGCCTCTTCAGGGGGATCGAGTCCCACGTAGAACGATCCGTCTTTGGTGCGCCATGTCATGTGCTTGTACTGACGCTCGCTTTCAGGGTCGTCGGAGTGTTTCATGAAAAATTCCCATCTGCTGCTAGGGTTGTTGACCGCAGACGTAATAGAATTGATGTCTTGATATGTCTCTGAGTATGTCGGGTCTTCTAACAAATCGGAGCCAGCCTCCAATAAAAGAACGCTGCTACCAGATTTCGCGAGATCTACTGCCAGAGGACCACCACCAGGTCCCGATCCGACTACCACATAGTCGTATTCCTGGCCTGCGGCATAGGACGCCTCAAATCCCAGGATGAGACACGCGCAGAAAATCGGCCTCGGCATAGTCGCAGTACGCCTATGGCAAATATCGAGTCATTGGAGGTACCAACAACGCCAATCCAGCTCTCTAAGTCCATGCTGAGTTTTCCTCCAACATCTTATATTCGCCTATCCGACAGCGAGCTCTGGCAGCGTCGCTTTTCTCGCTATAGGTAGGTATGGGTTATATCCAATGGCCGTCCCAGCTCTTTAATACTGTGCACCCGCATGCATACGAACTGCCATCTCGATATTGAATCACAAGCATAGCCGCCGGCAATTTCTTGTCGATTCTCGATAGATATCTCGTTACCACAATGGGCGGGATTGAGGGGGTAATATTTAGCCGCAAGCAAGTGCAGGATCAGCCGAAGCCAGACGTCAACACATATTCTGTTTTTCTGTCAAGCCTTACTGCCGAGAACGCCATTCCTACACACGATTTTCGCCGAATCGATCGGGACAATAGAAGCTGCGGGTCTTGCCTGGTTACGTGAATATAGATGTGAAAACGACCCGAAGACGTGATGGCGCGACGTGAATAATGCAGGGTGAATTTTGGACCGCAAATAGAAAGAAAACGATGTTACCAAAGCAGATGGAGTTTCGGAGTCAAGCAAGTATTTATTGCCGCAACTCCTTACCATCCCTGTTTCTTTGCCCCATATTCGGGTCCTGTCGTGGCAGCTCATTTGTCAACCCCCACGAGAAAGTCGTTTGTAGCCTTACCTGCATACATCATAACAATGTATCCCGAGGCTCATACAGTACATTCGCCGCAGCTATCGCACATCTGATGAGGTTGTATCTCTAGTGGGTGCTTAGGTCTATGTTCCTTGCTCCTATGCTGATCGACTAGGTACGTAAGAATCGGAGGACGGGAGAATTCTACGATCAGAGAACATCCACAGTTGGAAGCTTGGCCATGGCTACTCCGTTCTCTCGGGTTGCGCCCGCTACTAGATTTGAATCCATAGAGAAACAGACGGCCCAAAGGCAGGATGGGAGATTAGTAAGTGCAAAACGCCAAGGGGAACGGTAAGGGCCGAATCGAACCAGGTGCCGCTCCACGAACATATTCTAGAATTATAGCATCACGATCAGTAAAACATCATTACACCAGTACTGCGGTACCCCGCCTACCCACTCCCTGACAATATAAATACATTATATCATATCCTCAACAACGACTCGATCTCGCCATCGTCGACCATCACATCTTCATCCACTCAACCCTTCATACACTCAAGAAACTCTTCCTACATCAACTAGACTCTTATACACTAAAGAAGCACCAAAGAAACTCAAAATGTCTATCCCCTCGACTCAGAAGCAGTGGGCCATCACCGGAACCGGCAAGGAGCTCGAGACGCTACAATATGTCGACGCCGAGGTGCCAAAGGTTGGCGAGAGTGAGGTGCTCATCAAGATGCACGCAGCCTCGCTGAACTACCGCGATCTTATCATTCCGCGAGGAAAATACCCCTTTCCCACGCGGTTCCCCGTCGTGGCTGCATCGGATGGGGCGGGCGAGATCGTGGAGGTCGGGTCCAAGGTGACTAAGTGGAAGAAGGGCGATCGGGTCGTCACGCTCTTCAATCAGGGCCACCAGTACGGCCCCATGACCATCGAGGCCGCGAACACCGGCGTCGGCGGCGTCGTGGACGGCACCCTCCGGCAGTACGCCGCGTTCAACGAGCACGGCGTCGTGCGCGCGCCTAAGAATCTGAGCTACGCCGAGGCTGCCACGCTCACCTGCGCCGGTCTGACGAGCTGGAATGCGCTGTATGGCCTCAAGGCTATAAAACCTGGTGATAGCGTCCTCGTCCAGGGCACGGGCGGTGTCAGTTTGTTTGCTCTGCAGGTAAGTTGAGTGAGTGGTTCCTATCAAGGCTCGCGGACGCTGACATTAGCAACCACAGTTCGCCAAGGCCGCTGGTGCAACCGTAATCGCGACGACCTCGTCGAAGGAGAAGGAAGAGATCGTGAGAAAGCTGGGTGCCGATCACGTGCTGAACTACAGGGAAGACGAGAACTGGGGCGCAACGGCCAAGCAGCTGACGGGCGGCGTTGGCGTTGACGTCGTCATCGAGGTCGGTGGCTCTGGTACGCTGGAGCAGAGTCTTAAAGCTATCAAGTTCGAAGGTATCATCGCAGTCATTGGTTTCCTTGGCGGCGTCAAGGTCGAAGCTTCGATCATCGAGACCCTGACGAATATTTGCACTGCCCGGGGTGTCTACGTCGGCTCTCGTCAGCAGATGGAAGACATGGTCGCCGCCATCGAAGTGAACGACATTCATCCCGTGGTTGATTCTAAGGTCTTCACCCTCGAACAGGCGAAGAAGGCATATGAGTACCAGGTAAGTCTCTTCTAATGCTGTATCGGCTGTGTCACAAACATCGCTAACTTGGAAATGATGTAGTGGGACAAGGGTCATGTTGGAAAGGTTTCCATCGTGATCAATTAAGACGGGTGTGTTTCATAGGGTTAGAATTTGGGATAGCGATGATTTAAGATTCATGGACGGCGGCACAAGTTCTTCTTTTATTTATTCATTGCTATTGTCATTTGCCAAGATATGGGCTCACTTGCCGGTCTTTATAGCCGCTCTTTAGAAAGAAGCTTCTGATACCAAGCTAGAATTTTATGATCTTCTTAATACTTCTCAATACTCCCTCACCCAAACTCTCAGGGGCAGACCCAATTATGGGCAGTAAATATACTATAGAAGTATTAAGGTAGGTGGCTCGGAATGGTACACTGTTGCCTTCCACCTTCCCTACACGTCTTGTAGGTAGCTACAGACCAGAACCTCATTGTGCAACATTCTACCCATTTACTGAACACTTTGAGGGAAGAACGACATCCACCAGTGTCACAGTCCTGACTGCTGGTAGGTCCAGTATTGACTTATTGTTATTGCACAAAGAAGAAGAAGGACTTCTATCTATATGGCAGAGATTACCTAGCCAGTATATATATATGGGCCTCCGGTCTCCAGGGGTTATTCCATAGCGTTCCGTGCTTGCTTTTTCTAGAACCCCCGGGGGGCACACGATCTCGTAACCAGATCGATGGATACCACTCACAGGCCCGAACATAAATGTAGCCAGGTCGACTTTGAGGTATTTCCTGCCATACTAATCTATATAGCCTAGCAAAGAGTAGGGAAGGACAGTTGAGATGGGCTTTAGCTAAGTACAATGGCCCGCCTGCCGTTTACAATCACTAAGAAGATATGTTTCATAGAAATAAAAATAAAGATTAATACACAAAATGGAGAGAGCGAGAGGGAGAGAGCAATGTGCAGAAAAAAAAGGTCTTTTTGTTTAAACGGAATCAGTTGGCAAGGACGAACCGTGTTCAACCAGCCAGTTGTCGGTCTTGGAAAAAATTGTATTTATGCTAACTTTTAGGGAGAGTGGACGGTGGAAGGCTATCAAGGACTCCTTCGCGATAGGTTCTCTAAGTCGGTAACACTATTTGTCGCTTGAAAGCCCTGCTAATCATCCTCATATCTTGGGATAATCATTATGTATCATATTCAGTGAGGTGTATAGATAACCCAGCTCTGAAACTCAGTCCACTCATGCCCCAGCAGTGTGCCTTAACAGCATCCCTCAACAGTTCGTACGTGTAACAGAGGAAGGTGTCAGGACTCCTTTATGGACGCTAATATGGGCTGGGTGTAGACATATGATGTTGCGCGAGGATCTAAGTCCTTCTGCGCGGCTACGGAGGCTACCCTACTAGCTATATACAAGAAGGCAGGTATGAGGCTTCCTTTGTTGTGCGGTTTGAGGATCACGAACCTAATCCTGGTGGTGTGGGTTCCGGGGAGTGCCTCATGACAGAAGGGAATAATAATGTTCTTACAGCTCCTTGCGTGGAGATATGAAGCTATTTATATAGTATGACATGGCGTCGTTTAGCTTTCTATGTTTCACTTACGAAGTATTCTCAGCTCCTGGGTGTATGTACGACAGAGCAGGAGAGTCATACGTGGCGTTTTGACCCTACTCCCCCTTGACATTACTCATCAGCATCGGCAACACACTAAGATGGATTCAGTGGCGGTAAACGTGGTCATCTATCTGAGATCACTAGAAGGCACGTAGCACACATCTGCATAACAAAACAAAACAAAGAATGTACCGGCGAACCCGTCTCCCAGTCTCGTCTCGATCCCCCGTCCGTGGCGAGGCGGATGGATATCAGGACCATAGGAATACTGGGAGGGCAAACGGTCAATTCGCATAGAAGCCGAACCAACCCAAGCCCCCACCCTAAATTCCCTCCTGGGCACGCCGGCGACGTGCCTTGTTAAAAGTAACACGCTGGGCGCAGAGGCCCGTTGATGTACCGCATGGATTACAGAGCTGCAAGGAATGATCTCGCCTTGTGCTCCACCTTGCCGCGCGGATATGGCTATTGAGAAATGAAAGTATAAAAGAGAAGACGGGGTAAAGAGATTGGCACAGTCAAAAAGGAGCCGAGATGAGACATCAGAGGAACCGAGTTCAGAAATAAGCACAGGGTCGCTTCGAAGTCGGAGTTCATAGGTCGCTGTGGTAATAGCTGACGTAGAGCCTGCACTTCAATAAACGACTATCCCTCATGCCCCTAAAATGTTCCACATGTTAGCCTAGGGTATCATACATATCTGACACATCTCAGCTTTTATGCTGATGAGTGAGGTGTAGGTAGCGGCCGAGTAGACAGAAGGCTACGAATCGAACATGACTTTCTTACGGCCTCTCCCTCGGCCATTATCCATGGCCTCCAGCTCGCGATCGATTTCCATTATATCGAGCATCTCAACCTCAACATCCCTTTCATCTTCCTCATCCTGTTCGAGGTCCGCAGCAGCATTTAAGCTAGCAGCGAACGCAAAGCCACTTGAGGGTTTTGACGGCATTCGAGTTGCCGACTTCTCTTCGTCAGCTTGTATCACGTCGTTCTCAGTCGGTTCATTGTATGCGCCTGCGAATAATTGTCGTGAGAGTTTCCTTCGTGGACCAACGGAAAGGTTGTAGGTTACACTGCCGGGCTGTTCTGGTCTTGGGTGCACGATGATGGCGCTGTTATCGCGAACGCGGTCGCTCAACCTCGTTCGGCGGCTAATCACGCCTCCGATACGAGCGCCAACTGCTGCTTCGCTTTCTCGTATTATTATGAGTCTACTCTCGCCGCATACTACAACATCAACAGGTAAGCCTTCGTTGCCGGGCGTGCTCAAACCTCCGGTTTCAGAAAAACGGACGATGGCACCAACCCCGGTGCACCGCTCGCCCATCAGGCCAACCGAGAGGTCACTCAAGCGGATCATGCGTGTGGGTTGTGCTCCGCTGAAAAGATTCACACCACCTCCACTGCCTTTACGTATTTGGGCATCCCAAAATTTGAGGAGGCCAGGTATTGTAAAAACGTGATCTGAGCTGCCAATCCATAATGTGACACTTTCGTCTGCTGTTGTGGTGGTACTCGCCGGCAATGGAGTGACGACGACGCCTCCACTTACTACAGCAAGGCGCTCCGGGCCAGACGGGCTTGAAAAAGCATCACGCCTAGAGTGTGGTGTCATCGGAACAAATTCCGAAGCGCTCCCTGACGCGCGTTGCGAAGCAGGATTCCGCAGCGGACTTGTACCCTCAACGTAACCGCTGACATTGAACTTGGTAATCGCATCTCCAAGGATACCAGAGCCGGGCATACCAAAGTGAGCAGAACCTTGTGGGGATACACCATCAATATCCCAGATGCCCCACTGACCGTCCGCGAGTAGCACGAATATCGCACGACCACGAGCAACCCATGCCGCGGCCAATATCGGTTTCCTCATGGTCGACTGCCGGACGAAGGGCGGGTAGAGAGAGATGAGCCAGGAGCCCTGCGAAGGGAAAGGACCCTCGGATATATCATCAGGTGGCATGGACGCCACATTGTAGTCATAGATGCGCACAGCGGTTGGGGATGCATTGCACAAGAGTTGTGTGGAATGCGTCGGGTTGAAGGAGATGGACGTTAGAGGCTTGGGCAGGTATTCGGTCTGGAATGGTTCGATTTGGTGAACGGGTTTGGTGGTGGCTTCAAGAGGGACATCCCATAATCGCAAAGTGCCGGAGGCCTCGCGAGAATGGGCTGCGACGACAACGCGATGGACAGCACGGCCTGTTGATCGCGAACGCTCTGACGACTTGCTCCGGTCGTACGCAGGTCTCGGTCTGATGAGCGTCATCGCCAGGCTGTCGGAGGGCTTCTGTTGGCCGGACAGCAGCGTGACTGTCTCTCCCCACTTGCCATTGCCTGCCTTTGCAGCCAAGAGCGATTCCTGCAAATCTTTCCGAGCCTTGCTAAGGGGTGATACAGGAACGAGCGGGAGTGTTACCAGAAACACGTCACGTGTGGCGCAGGAAACTGCGAAAATGATCTTCTCCTTGAGTATGTCGGTCCCTTCCCACGACGCATCCTCGGCCACACAGGGGGTCAGAGGCAGGGTAGAGATGTGGAAGACGGCGGTGTCGAACTCGAGGTCGAGAGTCTGTATGATCTCCGGGTACGTGCATTCGTCGTCAAGGTCCTCCTCGAACTGCGGCTGGTCGACGAAGGGCTCCTTGGGGGCGGCATCATCTTCCTCGTCTGAATCGATGATCATGACGGCATCTTGGGGTGGGCGGCCGTTCTGTCTGCCATTGGTGCCCTTCTCTGCGGCGGCCTGTATCTCAGGCTTGAACCGCCGCCCGCCCCGCCAGACCAGGGTGACGCCATTCTCGTGGCCGTATATGAGGATTGTGGCGCCCTGGGGAGACAGGACGGGATAGGTATGGACTGTGTGGATGCGACGGGGGAGGTTATATCTACACGGCTCATGTCAGCGAGCTTGTCGGCAAACCACAGAGTTAGCTGCTAGCCATACGTGTACTGGGTGTTTTGTGCCGTGCGACGGATGCGCGCCGTCGTGGTCGGGGCCATGGCGTAACAGGTTCAGACAGCAGACAGGAGGGACAGACAACAGGTGGGTGTCAGTCAGGTCAAAGGATTAGGTCCGAATTCGTTTATCAGCGTCTCAGCTCGCACGAGTACAAGCCCCCAATCATGATCCTCGTACTGTCTAGGGCCGTGGGGTGGGTGTTTGGAGGTCGACACGCGACGGACAATCGTTGCAATGGAGTTGTGGTTGCTCGAAGTTGTTGTCCAACAAAATAGATAATTAAGGTTAGCTACTTGATGCTAGCACCTTGCTGCGCGAACTAAGGCAGGCTGGGCTAGACTAAACCTTCAGGTGACGCGACAAATCCTGGACAGAGCTTAGGTGGGGCGCGCAGCTTCCAGATTCTCGACCTCACGTGACTCACCTCTAGGGTATGCATGTCCACGGGTGTATCATACTTCGACTTGTATAAGTACCTAGGTACCTATGCTATACATGCTATAGGTTCGTGGGCTGGCCTTGGCTATATGTATAGTCATTGTTCTGCAGAAGTGGTGCCATAGCACCTCGAGATCAAGGCCAAACACGTAGAAGAGCTTTGAAAGATTGCCGGTTACATAGCTGAGGACTGACCCCCTGTCGTCATGGATGAATAAAGACCTCGAGTCTTGTTGCATTCTCCTGAATATCATTTGGCCACTAAATTCAGATAGCAAGCTACGCTATTCGTTAGTAGAATCACTTCGAGTTTTCAATGCGTGGAAGCAGAAGCTTCGAGTATACATTGCTGTCCTACCAGTCACAAGCCGTTAATGATACATCTGGTGTCAATTATCTATTGAAGCTCCTCTAAGGTTTAAAGGTCTTCTACAACCTTGAACTTTGAGCTCGTCTCGGATATTTACCTATTTACATCTACCATGACTTTGTCGGTATACCGGTATCATCGAATCTGCTCAAAGTTGGCAACACGATATGATGATATCGAGGCCCATGATAACCTGTTAAAACAATATGGGTTGTCCACCACTCAGAACATCGGGCACTCCTAAATAAAATCTACTATCCCACGAGCAGTGGTATTATTCAAGCTTGTGGAATTACGTGCCCTGCTACCTCTCACAAAAAATATTTAAGCCTGGAGATAACCTAGTAGATAATGTTCAAGATGTCGTCCACACTATTACCTGCTACCCGACTTTTTCAACTTTGGTGGTTAAGTTCGCAAGACCCCTTAGACGGCTACCTTTAGCTTGTATGGGCTAGTAGGTTTATTTTATAAGAACTCGAGGGTCTGTGTCAAGGACCATGTACTCGAGGTAGGTTATAGACACTTGTTGTTATGCGAAGGCCTCAAAAACCACCATTGGTTTAATTGGCTATATGCAAAATGCTCTTTCTTGTGCGGTTTCAGCTGTGCCTTGTGATAGTCTTGGCCAAGAGCTTTAAAACAGCATATAAAACAACAAATACGTTAGTCACAAAATATAATTTAAAATTACAGTTATTTCCTGATCAGTAGAAAAATAAGAGTTAGGCTGCAGACATTGTTAATTAGTGTATATTTATGCTTAAGGGAGGGCGGGTGGTTCCGGCGAGAGACTCCTCAAGCTTCGTTTTCCCGAGGTAGTTAAAAAAGTAAACAATTCCAACAAAGTTGATATCTTTAGTAAGTACCTACCCTACGTGTTCACCTACTTGAAAAACCCCGAGTAAACTTATCACAACAAGCGTCTTTTCGATACTCGTTAATCTAGAACAGTAGACCTAACATCCATCTCTTTACGACCAAAAACTCTGATGCCACATCTTAAAACTCCACATAAGAACTAAGACTTATTCAAGTTCCGCCAAAGTTAAACCTGCCCAGTTACCTCATTCATACCCCCATAAGTCTAAATGGGATCCGACCCAAGCAAGTCAATCTAGGCAGAATCTAGGGGTCCAAGGATCCGCCCGTCCCTGCTCCGTTTCATGGCCGACGATCCGCACGTCACAATCCGGGGACGACGCCCAAAAGAGGCGCCAGACGCTCGGAGACAAGGGCTGATCAGGGCTGATCAGTAGATAAGTCCGGCCGTATAGGAGGTACGTCCTCTTGTGTCACGGTCTCGTCCGTGAGCGTATAAACAAGTAGCTGTAGACATCAAGGCACCCACCTTGATAACGTTCTACCTTTGGTAGTGTCGTGGTATAGTGCTGTAGTTCTGTTCCGTGACATCTTGGTTGACAGTCTATCTACTGCATACCGTATTTCTCAGGTTTGGATTAATTAGCTTCCTGGTCTGCTATCACGTGGCTTATCTAAAAGAGAGGCGAGGATAGCTCGCACATTACTGATCGACGACATTTTATAGACTTCAGGTTAAAAATTTGGCAGCTTCATTGTCTACGCCCGTGGACATGCGTAGTAGTTTCACAATATATAGATTCACAGCACATGGGGTTAAGAAAAGCGAACTATATGGAGATATTTAGTTGGTACATCCAAGAGGCAGCTTATGTCACCAAGAGTCGGTCCAAGACACCAGAACTACGTAATAGAGTAAGGAACAGAACTGCTTACGTAGACGTCACTCCCAGAATCTGATGTCATGTAATTATATGGGGCTAGGTACCCGGTATATACGCCGGAAAGTTGATAGGGCTGAAAACCGAATCATTAAACAATGCTATCGCAAGACTGACTCTATCTTGCGGGCTGTGGTATCAAAGTCCATCTATTGGACTAACTCAAATAATATACAGCAAAAAAGCCCTTCGTGTTCACTGATGCCTAGTCTTCTATTTGGGAATCTTCGCGACTCAATCGGACCGCAGTTGTTCCTAATAAATTCGGGATCCGACCCTAGATTGCGGTATCCCTGTTATTATAACCCTCACATAGACCGCTGATCGTTGTTCGGAGTCGTCTCTATTGAATTTTCTCAATCCTCTTGGGTCCTAAGCCCTCCGCAGGTTCTGGAGAAAAATTTAAGTTGTATTGGTATAAGTGTAGTTTTTGCCTCATGGCAAACAACCAAGAGAAAGGAGTGGACAGGGTTACGAGGGTCTCGACTCTGGGACTATGACCTACGGTCATGTCTAATTGGTGGCCCAGCGCCTGTTTTGTGCCACACTTTAACACATATAACGCCAGGATCATCGGCATCGACCATCCAATGTCAAGTCAAGAGTAACCACCATCGAACGCCGTTGATGCCCAAGGGAGAAAAAGAAAATCACAATGTGAGAGTTCGTCATTGTCTCGTCTGAACAGTGTGGATTTAGGCATTGGTAACCTAAAAATATATGAGCTCAGTGGTCGTAGGCGAATGGTTTTGAACATACCCTCAGAATTCGGCGAGAATAATCTTGGTTGTCGGCAATGCTGCCATCACTCATGCGTCGGTTCATGATGGGGTCCATACGAGAGTCGGCAATGGACACGCCCCCACTGCTGCGAGGGGGTTTGCCTCCACTGATGAAGGCGTTGACGGCAGCATTTCTGCGCTGCTCTTCTTCCATCTCAGAATTTCTCTTCCTCCGGAAGTAGAAATAGGCACCAGCTACAATTGCACTAACGACGAGAAATCCCACAACAACACCAACAGCGATACCAACAGTGCTCGAGCTCGATTTCCCCTTCTTTGTGTCGTCGGGTACCTGAGACTCGACGGGTATCGTGGGTGTACTGGTGGGTGTTTCTATCAAAGTTAACACTACAATTGTCCTGCGGGCGAGTAAAAACTAACCTGAAGTCTGGGATGTTGAGGTGGGAGCAGCGGATGTGGTGCTTGAAGTTGGTAACTCGGCCTCTTCCACATTAACCTGTACGCCAGTGTTGTAGACGGTGTAAACATTCAGGCCGCCGCCTAATAGACGTTTAGTGGATGACAATGGAACTATATGATCCGAAACTTACAGGCTTGTTTATCAAAGCCAGGACAAGGCTCATTGCATTTGGTATCATTAACCAACGTCACGTGGTTAGGCATTTTAGTGCCACAATAGCAGGCCTGCGCATACGTAGCACCCACAGGTTTTCCCTTGTCGCGACACCTGGGGGCACAATAGCCCTGAGCATTATACTTGTCCGTGCTGTCCAATGTCATATCTCCCAGGGTGGAAAAGCAACCAGCTACGGTGTCGGTACCTAGTAGCGCTTGCTGCGGGGGTACCTCGACGCCCTTGTCGTAAGCGTAAGTGAGAGGTGCCAGGGCCAGCACGGCCACGGCCATGACTTGACGAAGTGACATATTGTCGGGAGTGAACGGACGGTGACCAAATTGGATGGCGAGCAAGACGGGAAAGACTGGGTATCGGGCCCGGAGCGATCGAGCACTTGGGCGTGGTTGGCTTTACTAGTCTGGTTGAATTGGTTTATACGACCTCGATAATTCGCAGTCGGTATTACGCCGTGGAAGTCATGGAAGAGAACGACAAAAACCGAAAGCTTTAATCGATTATCTGTCCCTTGTGTTGATGCTGTTTGAACAGGATTCCTCGGCCTTCTTTGGCTGGCAACAAACAAGAGAACGCGTCGTAGGAGCAAACACAAAAGATCAGGACCGAAATCAATGGCTTGCTCTTTGGGGTTATGGATGAATAATCGTGGAACGAGTGTTGAGTAGCAAGACAATGGTACCGGTCGGGATAGCGTAGGCTTCGGTTGAATAGAATGGCAGGTTACTCGTGTTGTGGCTGCCGGTTAGTGACTCGTAGAGGTCGTTTTGCTGTGGCTGTGATGACCTCGTGGACAGCAGACGATGGATGGGCGGTGACGAGCGAGGAGCCGTCACGATACAGTACTGCAGAGGAAACACAGGAAGGAGAGTTGTGTTGACGAGAATAGGACTGGGTGAAAAGAATGAACTGCCCTGTACGAGCGAAATAGGGAGGAACTGAGGGAGTGTCGGGGTGAGAGACCAGATCGAGGGTAAAGGAGAGTGTTGTGCGGGAGTGGAAATGGGGGTTGACTTCGAAGGCGGCCTGGGGCTGGGGAGGGTAGGGGACTGGGAACAGGGCCGAGAGCGTGGAAAGGGGAGGAGGAAGCCCACCCAAGCTACAGTACTGCTACAGTACCGCGACAGTGCCGCCGTTGCAACTGTGTACAGGCTGCAGCCAGGTGTACCACGGTGGACACGCTGTGCGCTGGTCCGGCTTAGTGGGCGGTGGGCCAATGCCAGCAGAGGAAAAGGAGATGATTAGTGGGACTGGCGGCCGTGCATGCGTCGTACTGCGATGCTGCTACAGTGCGCATTACAGTGTATACAAGGGGATCAGCGACGTACCCGCCCAGATGCCGGGGTTGTGGTCGCGTTCCGCGATGGCTTAGATGTGAATGGGCTAAACGAAGTGGGCCGGCAGTTACCGGAATGAGAAATAGAGGGGGAAAACAAGAAAGGGAAAGGAGGTCAATGGACGTCAATTGTTCTGCCTTTGAGTTTCTTTCGATTCTACTGGTACTGTCAGTATATTTCCCCCCTTCCTTTTGTCAGATGTATTTCATGTGATCGCGTCTATAACTGCGCGCTTTCTTTCCACTAGTTATACATAGGTACGCAGTGGATGTGATCTTGTGCCTGAGATCCATAAACGCTATAATCTGCAGGTACATCCTCACTAGCGTGCCACCGTACAGTAAATCTTACATTCATTTTTGTCTAGCCTCTTCAACGCCAGTGCACGACTGCCTGCTGTACAGTGCTGTACAGTACTACCGAATGACTTACCTCTGCTTGAGTGCTGCATATTTTTTACCCGCCCATTGACACAAAAATATTTAAAGCTTTACCTAAAAGGGAGGAAGAGGTAAGTTGAAGAGCTAATAAATATGGTTATTAGGGGCGGACATAGCAAATTGGGTTAGACTAGCATTGCATACACTATGCTGTAAGTAAGCATGTCAACTTGGAAGTGTGCGCAGATCATAATTAAGCCCGTCTTCTGGCTGGAATAGATAAGATACACTACCTGTACACTACGGGTAGATCATGTTCTGTCGTCGGGCTTGGGCTTTCATATTGAATCTTAGGCCTGAGTACAATTGCACTGATCATCTGGCCATCACTTTCATTGGGACTGGTGCTACTGTATTATCGCACCAGATAGTTACAAGACGTGAAACCTTGGACGGTACAGACGTGCCACTATACGTCTGAATTTGGACCGACTCAATGTGCTTGTGCATCCGCTTCTGATCTTGGGATGTCATCTAGTTGTTGCTGTTGCTCTAGTACTGTACAGCATAGGTACCTACTTATGTATGCTATACCCAGGCAGGTCAACGAACAACGTTTGAACTGCCTTCCCATAGAAATACCTGAAAACATATCTACGTAGTAGGTGGTATTTTGCCTTGCGTTGTAAATATACTATTAGGTAGGTCCATGTTCTGTTTGTTCTTGATACAGCTTGTTTATCCTATGCTGGTACACACCCCTCGAAATAAATAGGACTGATATGAATATGTAGCATCAAGTTGTTTCGGTATGCGAGTTGTGCAATCAGTGCATAGGAAGAATGAATCACACGCAATCCCCAGCAAGCCTCAGCTAAATCCGAAACACAATGTCACAAATTGCCGAGCCAAGGGAGCCGACTACCCAAGCACCGGTGCACTGTAGATACCTTCTAATTAATAGACCCGAGCTGCATTCACCCACTGTTTCCCCGAAGCAGACAAGAAGAGCATCACATCATGTTTTTTCGTGATTCTTGATTGGTGAGTATGGCCGTCGATTCCGCGGGGATGGGCAGCGTGAGTTTGTCCCGCCCCTTGATTTCTGCGTCGTTGTATAAATTGTCCCATCATCTCTATGAGGGCAGGGTCCTGTGGTACAGGGCCAACGGCCGGAACCGAGTCCAGGTGGCCGTACCAGTACCTAGGTAGCCTTTTACCTTCCATCTCGATCTGCTCTGTATGTTGTTGTACTGTAGACGAAAATAGGGCCTATTCCCACGCGGCTCAAGTGGCTGCTGACATGCGACAAGGGCATGAACTGCGAAAATTTTTATTGTTATATCAGGATGCCGAGCTTGCCAAGTGTTTATCTATCAGCGTTGCCTTTGCTCGTATCTAGCAATTGGGTTGCATGAGATGGGTTGCATGAGGGCTCGAAGCCGAGATTATTGGCAGCACAGCCCCAATACTTACCTGCACTTGGTATCTATCCCCTTCGAATTGCATGATATAGATAATGGTGGTATATACCTATATTATTCGTCATCGGCTCGTACCGTCTCAAGCGCTCGAGTTTCAATCCTGGTACAGGATTTGTGCCTCTCTAATAGGCTAAATTGTACACCAACTTGGTAGCGTGCGACGCTAACACCCAACGCTGTAGTAAACATCGAGCATACTGTAATCATATCATCTAGCCTGGTGAGGCCATGTTTAGCTGCTGCAGAGCCATCGTCGATCAGCCGGTGACTCGAAACAAGCTACGGCTCTATACAGGTGTTGTATCCGGCTTGAAACAGCATTGCCTACCTAATCCGATGCACACGTTTACCAGCTAGGTATGAGTATGGAGAGCCTGGGAAGCTTAGGTCTACGATCCTGGTTGGTGGCACCACTACTGCGGTATAATATAGTGCAGTGTGCAGTGTGCAGTATCACGCGGTTGTACCGGTTTTGCCTTGTTGGTTCTCAACATGCTCTCTACGGACACACTTGTGCCTTTGTCAATACCTATCATGGTAGAGTCTCTCGTCACATTTCTAGCATAGCATTACCAACCGCACGATAATAGCCATTTGAAGGGCTTTTGTTTTCATCTGGTATTTGATTGGGGGTTTTTGACTAGACACGACAACCTGGAACTGCATGATTTGACTCCACGACGCATCTCCTAAGTCAAGTTCCACCAGAACCCGAAACAGTCCAGAACTCTTGGCAAACCCACCAAGCCATTGGTTCTGCGTAAGACTTGACGTTATTTATTTATTAATTTGAAAGCAGGTGGTGTACTGTGCCAACATACACTGTATCCCAGCACGTGACGAACAACGCATCCACGACGTGTAGAGCATTTACTTCATACAAACAAAGTAGGCTGGCTGGACGGAACCGAATCATAAGACATGATTCTTCCCTTTGAATAAACGATGGCTTTCCTCTTGCGCCGCGAACCACCCCGCGAACCAATTCACAGCGGGATCGTACGTGTACTGATTCGAAAGAATGGGGTATTGGCAGTATCGTTCGACGAATAATGATTGATCTGGACACCTGAAACTTGAAATCTGGGGTGCATGACGACCCCCGATCCCGACATCCTGTTTCTCTTGGTAGCTCCGTCTTGATGGTTTGACGGATCACGATCTTACGGGCCTAGAAGACACAGGCGACACAGAATCCAAGGAACCTGTACTAGACAGAAACCGCAAAGAGCCCCCATAATGTGACCAGATTTGAGACATCATCGAGTAGTGGCAACGCCACGTACGAGTACAGGCGTGATAAACTGCATGATATATGCCATACCCAGCTTGGAGCCTTCTGATGATCTACTCGTCGCGCAGGGCGTTATTTGGCGAGGAATCACGGCTCAAGACAAGGCATTCTCATAGAGTCAGAACTTATACTAGGCTCCGCAAAACAGCCTCGGATGACGCCCATGATTTGGTGATCTCGGGGAACGATTCCACATTTTGAGGAGAATTACTGACCGTGGCGATAGCCTTGATTGCCTTTCTGTCTAACTTAACGGGATGTTGCGCTGGTCTCTATAGGACTTATTTAACCTTCTATGCCCTTAAAAAACATCATACATCTGCAGTGACGAGCTGCCTACTAATTCATGGGGCATCGGTCGGTCGCAGTAAATCTTCTCGCCCGCCCTCTCTTAGCTGGTGCCGGCTAGACTTGGAAGAGACCGAATAACGACAGCCGCGCCGCTGAGAACTACCGCAATCGCCTCATCGACGGACAGCGTCAAAGGACACTAAACACCCTAGCTTCAAACCTTAGTTCGAGTATTGTTCTTGGCGATATGCTGTTCTGAGAATTTAACGCACGACGGCCCAATACTACGGCAGACGAGAGATAGCGGAAACTCCGAACTTGTTGGCAATTGGAACGTTCTCGACATATTGTCTACTTTGGAGCCCCGGGCGATATTCACAAATTGACCAAACTGACCGGGGTACATCTCGACCCTGCGTGGGCGCTCACTAACCTCCAGGCGATTATACAGGTGGTCCTTGGATACGGAGGTTGTCGGGTCTCGCCCTTTTCTTGTGCTTTCGCGCCTTGAGACGCTCATTCGAGCGGCTCGACTGCTGTCGACGCAGAGTAGCTGGGCCCGTCCCACCATTGGTACCCGTTCCCCGTGGCGTTGTAGGTGATCGTGGTACCCGCGTGCTTTGAGGTTTGGCTATAGGCCTGCGCTGGTCTCCTCTGACCTCCATCAGTAATAATGTTATCACTATAACGACTGCTAGTAGTCCATAGCTCCGATAACAGGTCACGAGCGTCACTGGAGTGTAGGTCCGGCTGTTAAGATCAAGATGGAATGCGATAAGTTTAGCGACGCATATCCGCTTTGTGGTGTCAGCCTGTGGCGTTTCAGCGTCAGTGTTATGCCGAATTACAACTAGCAATCAGCCTTTGACCTCGCCTTCGACAAATGAGCGGGATTTACGTCGCCGGTCCCTTTGCTGGTTTCGGTGTAGCTAGAGCAGGAGTCCCCGATTGGGAATTAGGTGCGTAGCCGAGCCGAGCAACCTTATGTCGAACCTTACGTCGAATCAGATGCAGTATGGTCTAGCTCGGACTTCCTTAGTCGTTCATAATGCTTCTTCATATGACATAGGCAAGTCTGCTCCACCCTCTCGTATATCTGTAGCAACCGGTACAGCCTCCCACCCCAAACCAATTAGTGGTGAGATGTTGATTTGGAGGCGTTTTGTGTGTCTAAACACGACCCCCCCACTCTCTAAAGCTGGGGCCTTTTGAAATCCCGGGTCCAATACGGAACTCGTACGTCGCAAGCTTGATGATAATAATTTCCTCGTAGGACGTCGTTGAAGCATGTCAGAAAAAGCCCATGAATAACTCAGCACTCTAAGCGAGCGTGCCAAGCAGAGGGTTCGTCAGACATACACGCAACCCAATGTGAGGGCAGAAGCGAGATACTCAGAATATGACTTCAGGCTCGCATATATTGCCGAGAACAATGTGGAATGCGTGTTTGGTCGGCTCATTTGGAGGGAAACACCCCGAACCCTATTCAACACTTGGGCGCAGGGGGCCTATTCCAACCCCGACCAACAAAATCAGTGTTGTAGGTGGCCGTACCAGCAATACTTCTCATTTGTGAAGCAGGGATGCTGAACGCCAGCTGGTGCCTCTCCCAATGCCGCTGTTCTTCACTTGCTCGTTCTAGATTCTCTGTGTTATAAGGTGTGCCCTTGAAGCAATTGGTTTTGCTTACCAAGTAGAAATGACTGCGGAGAGATTCAGAATCTCGGAGACGAGATTAACGATTACCGAAGCTAGTAAATTCAAACAAAGAAGTGGCGAGATACTATGACACCTCCCCTAGAACAAAGAGCATGTATATACATAGCCCAGGACTAGCCTACGAAGGTGTTTAGACTCTTCGCACAACAACAAGAGTATATGAGTACCCCCATGCTTGAGATCCAGACAAGTGAAACAATGTGGCAGCGATAGAGAATCGTAATATTGCGGATGTGATCAACACGGTGACTTCGGCGCGAGGTTCTGGGGAAAATGAGGAAAGGCAAAAAGCTGTTCGTACGTTGTTGGTGGAGACATAAAATGTATTGGCAGACCGAATTTCCCCTCGAGTGTATAGAGAAGACGCCGCAACGCTTGCATCGGTCCTATATGTCGAGTTGGTGCCTCATAGTACTCAAATACAACGCACTACGATACCATGGGGCGTGAACGCAATGCCGATAGCATGAAATCGAGGCTTGGACATATGAGCTCCCGTGTAAGTGCAAGTAGAGTGACAAATGGGGAAAAATGAAAAATGCAAGATAAAAATGAAAAGGAGAGAGAGAGAGAGAGAGAGAGGGGAAAATTTTAAAAATTAAATAATGGCCAACGAGGGAATCGAACCCCGGTGCCTAACGATGCGGAGTAAAGATGTTGAGTAAGCATATTAACGCTGAGAACGCTAGGGCATTACATCGCTAGGCCGTACCAACTCGGCCAGGAGTCCTAATATTAAAATTTCTTATATAGTACTCGTTAGGTAGGTCTGTACGGGCTTAGACCATCCGAGGTTTAGACAGAGTTTCAGACGTGACTCCGGAGGAAGACTAAAGAAACCCGTGGCCAGACACGAAGTTTATCTTAGCAACACGTGACAGAAACTAAAGGGTGAGCATGTGCCGTACTATAGTCTGGCCTCGCTAGGTGACTGACCCTTTTAGAGGAGTGAGTGGTAGCTTGGCACGTGAAAGAACGTGACACGGCTAAGCTAGTAGCACAGGAAACAGAATCTTGGATGTTGGCCCACAAGTATGGTACCTTTATCGACAACATCTAGTAGTTCCTAGAAGGGGGACCGGAATGGGGTATTTTGCATTTGCTAAGGACAAGAATATGCTTGGGATAAAGTATACTAGGCTACGTACTTAGCGTCTGGATTCGATGCCGCTAGGTTTTGGGTCAGAGATTGCACCGTGAAACTTGTGGTATGCATCGAAACGTCGTTGATGAAGATGAGTCGCTCACTAAGACGCCTAGCGTTGAGTTCCGCTGGATCATCCCGATTTATCGCCTCATCTATCATCCATTGGAGACCATTTTTCTAAATATGGACTGTTAGCAAAGTCGAATTACGTATCTGGCTTATTCCACTCAAGAAGAGTCACAGGAGGGTCCATTGAGAGTCCAACCTGTTCTTCCATTTTAACGTTCTGTCCATCCGGTCTTGTACAAAAGGGACGCACATCTTTAAGACCCTGCCGCAGTAATAACGACATGCTAGCTTTACTACACAACCCATGATCTTCTTGAATGGCTTTGGAGTTATGTTAATGAGAATCCCTCCCCCAAAACCGCGGTGGCGTGGTTTTTAAGACGCTGCTGGCCGGACTGTACAGGGAGCAGGCGCGGCGGAATATATGTTCTGATAGACATTGTCTGTTGCGATTTGGTCCCTTACGTGATCGCGGCAAGTATCTGGCGACATCCCTACAGTGAGCAAGTTGACAGACAAGTCTGTGCCCCTCGCCTCTAACACACTCCAAATCTATATTCCACAAGTCTTTGCGGTAGCTAGTCCGCGCGTCATCATCGTCATTTACTAACAGGTCACTCTCATCATGAGTTCTGATGTAGCACGGGCAATCTCACCCCTCAAACACACTCACCCTCAGGCTCGCATCATTACAAGCGACGCTGAAGAGTATCAGAAATTGAACAAGTCGTATTTGTCGGCGCTCGAAAGCGACTTAGCTCCCGCCTGCATATTTCTTCCCCAGTCAAAGGATGAGGTCGCTGCGTTTGTGCGCACCATTAAGCCCTTCATCAACGATGTCCAATTTGCCATCCGAGACGGCGGGCAGCAGCCATTGCCCGGATGTGCAAACATCCACGATGGCATTACAGTCGACCTTCGGCTATTGACGGGCGTTAATGTCCACGAAGATGGTACCGTTCAGATAGGCGCGGGTGAACGTTGGGGCGCCGTGTATGAAGCACTTGAACCTCTGGGTCTCGGTGTTACTGGTGGTCAATCAACTACCAATGCCATCGAGGGGTTGGCCAACAAGGTATTGATTCTCAGATGCTAGTGTAGAGGAAGATTAATGATGACTAGGTGGCCTCTCGTTCTTTTCTACGCGAGAGGGCTTCATATGCGACAATGTCGTCAACTTCGAGGTCGTCGTTGCTTCGGGCGAGATTTTGAACGCGAACGCCCAGGAGAACTCTGATCTTTGGGTCGCTTTGCGGGGTGGCGGAAACAACTTGGGCATCGCCACTCGCTTCGATCTTAGGACTTTCAAGCAAGGACCTATGTATGGAGGTATGGTGTGGTATTTTAAGCCGAGCTTTCCCAGCCAAGCATCTGCCTTGGTGAAGGAGCTCACCTCGCCCGACGCCAGTGCTGAGACACATCTCATGCTCAGCATCGCGTACTCTCAGCTCTTTGGCAATGGGAATGATATCGTTTGTCTTAACCAGCTTTACTATACCCAGCCTGTCGAAGACCCGCCGACGCTTGTCCCCTTCACTCATGTCCAACCACAAAGGACCGAGATGAACACTATGAAACTGCAAACCCTAGTCGAAGCCGCAAAAGAACAGACAGGCGCTGGACAGAGTCTGATCAGGTATGTTGAGTACATCTTAGAATAAGACCTGCAACCCAAGCAGATAGCTAAGTGGTATGTTCATTAGATGCGCCTATATGAATGTTTCTGTCAAGGCTGACGTCGAAACCCTGACAACTGGTGGCGACATCTGGTGCGAAGAGCTTGAGCCTGTCCGGGATGCAGCAGGGCTCATGTGCTCCTACACCCTGCAGCCATATGCAGTGTCTCTGCTCAAGAACACAGTTGAAAATGGAGGCAACTCTCTTGGAATGGACCCTCGTGATGGTCCGGTTGTCAACGTTCTGCTGCTTACATACTGGTCGGATCCGGCCGACGATGAGAGAGTATTGGGCTTTATGAAGAAGGCTTTACGGTGCATCGAAGAGAATGCTAGTACTAGAGGTCAATTAGTACCATACATCTACTGGAACTATGCGTTCTCACAAACAGGCCCCTCTTCTGTCTTATGGCGAGGAGAACAAGCGAAAATTGCAGGAGACGAGCGGGAAGTATGATCCAGATGGTGTGTTCCAGAAAGGATGCCCGGGAGGCTTCAAGCTGTTCAAGTAGGCATCCTAGTTTACAAGTAGACTCCGTCTAATAGGTAGAGTGGCCAGTTACACATTCAAAAGGTACTAAGGCTATACAAGCGATTGCTGAAGCCCATGCTTGGTAGATAGGTTTGACCTTAGATCTTGCTCATATGTCGTCTTTCAAGAAACTTGACCGGGACTGGGACATGAACTGCGCGTAACCATTCCGCAAATCCTTTACCGAGCGAATCCAGTCTAGCAGAGCTAGAAACACCCCTTCCTAGGGCACCGTAGACCACGAAGTGTACGGCTCTGATCTTAGGAAATTCGACGCGTTCCACGTGGAACCAGTCTTGCCAATCGTCACCCATCAGTTCCTTTAGCTTATCTCTTGTCAAGAAACTTCGCAGCCACTCCCACACTTCAGCAGTGTCATACGCCTTGCGCGGGGTGAAGCCAACATTGACGTTTGCGCCCTTATCGCCTGATCGCGCCAGGATGATGTCGCCGAATGGTATACTTCTCGATAGTCCGAAAGAGGATAGCGCATGTGGCGACATTGGGTCGTAATTCTCACGCGGCGCCAGCTCCTCCATGGTGCGCGGTGGACCGACGACTAGGCGGGCTTCGACCTCTCCTTTTTGTCCTATGATGCTGACGGATTCTTCTATCCGGTTTTGGGCTACGAGCGCTGGGAAGTAGCCGAGAAAGGGAATCGGAATGGCTAACAGTCGTGTGTCGAACGTGCCATTCAGACCCGCAGAGTGTTGCACTGGAAATAGAGTCAATCATCGGCTGCTTTCAGATATCTCGAGTTGTTCTAATAGCGGAAAAGCAGTATCACTTACTGAAGTTATACCAGAATGCCCGGTGGACTTGCCGTACAATCTCGGCACGCTGCGTTTGTACGAATATGCGTAGATAGGTAGTAGCCGCTGATTGAGAGCGCGGATTCTCCTGCGGGACGCCGATACGTTGAAATTCAAGTAGGTCAATGTCCTTCATCACACCCCACTCTTCGAGCTGTGTCCGCATCTGGGCCTCCTGGAGATCGTACTTGTGCTTCATGGCATATCCAGTTGCATTGATCGTATGCTCGCCTTGCCACCCGCAGCGGTAGAACACTGCAAGTTTGGTCGTCGGCGGTGGGGGATGGCCCTTTGCGCCCGAGACATGAACACGGTTAGGACCAACTTGGCGTACTGCGACATTCGTTATGTCTGCCTTGACATCGCTGTTCAGATATATATTGCCTTGCAGCTCATACAACAACTGGCATTTCACAACCTCCTCGGTAACAACCCCGTTCAAGGCTTCATGCTTCGTGATGACAGCCTCTCCATTCTCTGCGATTTCGGCAATAGGGCAGCCGAGGTGGAGCAGCTGCTGAATTGTATACCGGTCAAAGCCAGCAAAATTAGACCCCGTGCCATACGTCGAACATTCAATCAAATGCCCCGCTACCAGTGCTCCAGCCAGCTTGTCGAAATCGTCGTCTTTCCAGCCATGCCACCACTGCGCTGCGCCCATTACGGGCGATGCATCTGCAACTCGGCCGCAGATGATGATATCGGCACCGTGTTCTAGTCCAAATCTGATTGCGCGACACCCTAGGTAAGCGTTGGCGGCTACAATACGCTTATTTGGGTCTTGTAAAAAGTTGTCGGTGTCCTTGGCTAGCTTGACTTCATTATTCGTGGAGTCGAAGTGCGGTAGTTGACCGCTGCCATCTGGCTTCACAATATCATGAACGACGGGCAGCAGATCGTCTCCTTCGACATAGGCAATCTTGAGGTTATACCCTCTGTTATTTACCGTCTTGTGGACAGCCTCAGCCAAGCCCTTGGGATTTAAACCGCCACCATTGATGACAACTTTAATCCTCTTCTCGTTGATGGCCTCGAGAGAAAGCTGAAGACCATTGTAGGCCGAGGCTACATAGCCGGGATGTTCGCCCTTAGCATACGCTTCGGCATACTGGGCCAAATTGGCCTCTGCCAGATAGTCACCAGTAATGACATCAACTGGACCAGCAGTTGCTTGTGTGAGCATCAAGTCGCCTGGATCTGGTGTTGCGCCGGAGCAATTGGCTATACGGATGGGCCGCCGCGCCGGAGCCATGATACATACCGCTGGAATTGATAGATTAATCAAGAACAAATGTTTATCCCGCAAGCCAGACCCTGAAGCTTAGGCACTGATGAAACATGTCGATAAAGTGTAAAATCTAACCCACAGAGTCCCTGACTACCATATATATATAAGTATATAATGGTTCCTAGGAGTATGGGGTTGACAGGATCCATTCTGCCTTGATTGTCTGTCTCCGCATCGCTTTGAATGGTGCTTCGGGAACGTGTAGGTATGCTAGCGGGGGTAGGGCACCCCCGAGTAGCGGTTAGCTGCCGTAAAGAACGGTCTCAATTGGGTCTTGCACACGTGCGTATTCCCCACTTCCCCGCCAGTACTACGTACACTTTCCTACCTTTTCAGTACTTTGAGTAATTGTAGTGGGGCAAGTGCATCTGCGTAGGTAATCACTACCTAACCTAGGCCATTACTGCATCTGAAACCAGATCAATAGTCGCGTCCACATCACACCATCACACTTGGAGTCGGATACCGGTACTAGTGTTGCTATATGCTAGATACGGGTGTAGGGCATGTCACTCTTTACCTAACATCTTGTATCTCATCCTGCAACGCGACATAGCCGCCCATTCTGCGAATTGGGATACCCATCAACCACTTTCACCGCCCAATCCTCACTTCCCACCGTCGTCGGAGCCCAGAACACACCTGTGGGATCCCACTTGCGCTTGATCTCCAGCAACCTCTCGTAATTGGCGCCGAAGAAAGCCTGCTGCCAGTTAGGCTCCCCCGGGTCACCCTCGTTCATATAGGAACCTGCACCGGGCGACACGTCGCGGAGCAGACTCATGTATCCTTGCATCAAAGTGTCTCTGTCGGTAGCCTGCTGTGCCGTAAGTCCGTCGGGCTGCACGTCCATCAACATGGCGTGCATACGGTTCTTCCGCCAGGCTGGGTTAACTGCGCTGTCACTGCCGGGCCACTGCAGCACTAAGAGTCAGTCATCGCTATTTTCAGATTAATTTTGAGTTTTTTTTTCTTTTCTTCCACGCTAGCCTGAATGAAAATGAGTATTTATGCACGTAAAATTGCTAGAGGCGGAAGAAAAAGACCCTGGAAATTACTTACTCCCGCCACCTGTTCAGTCGGAGACGTCAGGGTGCCATGGAAATAGAAGTTATTCTCGAATCCTCCTTCGACAGCCGTCCGAATGGCCCTCATAGTTTGGTTGAACAGGTTGTCATTCTCCCAGTTCTCCCGGGGTAGCAAACGAGATCTGTACCTGGTGTTGACTGGCCTATCGCCAGTGCCGCCACGTGGAGAGCCATATGGTCTAGCCGATCCTATTGTCGGGTTGGCGACGTTGACACCGACCGCCTTCAACGTGTCAAATAACGGCTGCATGAAATTGAAAGCAGCAGTAGCCGCCATGCCTGGGAACGAACTGCTAGTGGTAAATCGGTAGGTGTTGTTTTCCATCGGGTAAATGTAACTAAAGCCGTAACCACCAGCGTCGAGAATCTTGGCGGCAAACTTGTAGTATGAGGCGACACCTTGCCAGAAGGTCTCAACATCGTGTACGGCGCCTGTGGTCGAGCCGCTTGAGACTATGAGGCTAAGCGATGACGAGGATATGCTGATAGGGGGATATGCCTTCATAACTACAGAGATAAGAACTCCGTAGGTAGCTACTTGTCCATCAGCCGACGTTCAAGCTTCCCTATATTTCAAGTTATGAATTACCTCCACCTCCACCTCGCATCGCCCAGAACAGGTCTTGATTCGTCAGGGGATTAGCGGTCACCAGCTTTCCGTCAGCTGTGACCACCTCGAGCGAGAGAGCTTGGTCAGCCCCTAGTCCAAACGTCGAGGTGACGGTGCTGTGTCCGCCAGAGCTCAACCACCCGCCACTTCCTCCAACTGTATTGCATCCAGCTGCGACAATGGTGATATTGTTAGCTGCCATAAGGTTGGACACCTCCCAGGCTTCGACACCGGATCCGATACGGACTGCCATTCCACTATATTGGCCAATCTTATACGATCGGATGAATTCGGTGCTCTTCAGATAATGTGTCCAGACACTAATCGATCCCGCGCCTACTGACCTTCCTCCAAAGTCGTGTCCCGTATTTCTATCACAGTTAGCTCAACATACCCTTGCGGGAGTGTTCTCAGAATATGGGACGAACTTGATTACTAATCGAATGTTATTATCTCTCGCAAAATTCACCGCAAACTGAACGTGTTTCGCAGTCGTCGCATTGACGACGTACTCCGGAAACCCTCCTCTGGTACAATTTCCAACAGGCGCAAGAGTAGCTACGCAAGAGCTGCCCTGTGTCCACTGGGTCAATTCCGTAAGTGGCTCGTCCAGCCAAAATCTGGTCGAAGAGGCACCGTTGACTAGGAACTGGCATCGATCTTCATCGTGGTCAGGACCGGGATAGCAGGGGGAAGCTGCTGGTTTGGGGTTTAGCAGAACGCCGTCGATGGATGCGTTCAACCGTGCCCATTCGCTCTCAGATGGCCAATTGGCATCTCCAGGAAAGGTCTTGCATTCTTCGGCAGCACGACTTGATGATCTGGCCGTGAGACGAATGTGCTCTGTGCCTGGCGTAGCGCACTTGACGCTGTGCACGGGGAAAGCAATAGAGACAATAATAAGATGCAGTGGTCTACACATTGTTGAATAGAGAAACTAAGCCGACTCGATCTTGGTGGTATGCTGGGCGACTCGTGCGGAACTCGTGGATAACGCCTCATCTTGACAATAGAATCTCGAGGACTCTTGTATTCTTGTTAAGTGCCTAGTCACCGCATTCCTCTTGACCAGCCGGAAGCTGGGCTGTAGCCCCCACGACGTAGTATTATCTGAACTAGTACATTAATAATGAATTGGAAATGCTTGCGGAATGATATTTCCATGACTCTCTAAGGTACATGCAAACAGAAGATAATGCATTACAGAAGTACTTATCGCAATGAGAATGACGAAGTCAGCATAGTCATGATAACAAGCAAAGCAACCTATGGGGATGGTAACATCGACGTAACTCCACCACAGCCAAACCCTGAATTCTCGACCGTGGTTTTGGGCCAGGCCGTCCTCCCGAGGTTGCCACCTTCTCAGCTTGTCTACTATGGCCAATGAGGGCGCAGAGCCCCTTTAGGCTAATTAGAATAGCGCAAGGCGGACGAATGGCAAGATGGTGATGTAAATTGCCTGATAGAGGAAATGATCTCCAAGGCTGAGTATTGGAGATGGATTGGTAATTGTCCTGCTGATCAGGTGATACCTAGTTACCTTGCCTAGCGACTACACTATTGATAGATGCGTTTTTTGTTATCGACTATTGAGCCTTTGATGCTACGAGAGGGCACGTCCTGCGGATAAGCACGAACTCATGTGCGATCAGACACAGGTTATGTGATGCCTCGAATACGCCATTTTCTGGTCGCATTACCGAATATGACAGCATTGATGTACAGTAGACACCAAAAGTAAAGCACCCTGGCTCCGATTAGCGGAGGCGGGTGGTCTTCATGATCGCCCATCTACTCTGGGCAGAAAAAGGAACGAACAACCGCCTCTGGATTAAGATGTACCTCCCTAACATAATATTCGGTAGTGGTTTTAATAGAGATATTCGTTCTTATTCTTATATAGACCTAGGTGGGTAGGCAAGGCACTGGGGTACCGGCGCTGGCCGGATGAGACAATAATCTGAACATACGCCCACATAAACGCCATCTTTGGCGATGTTTTAGAGGACACCGGCGATGCAAAGCTACTCCGAACCAAACAACGACCAAATAGATAGGATAAAGTCCCGCCGTTTGGTACTCTACAGCTTCGCCTTCTTCGTTATCGTAGATTTAGCCTTCTCCTGCTCCACGAGAGACCACGCGAGCTCTCCTAACGGCTTGAAGGACTCGGCGTATTTCTGAGCTTCTGCGCTGCTCGCCTGCCGCGTCGCAAACCTCGCTGCTATTCCCTGGGAGATAGCCGATATCCTGAAAACGGCAAACGCCAAGGCCCAGTGATACTCGGGCCGAGGGTCCCATCCCGCGGCCTCCTTATACCACCCAAGGACAATGTCGGGTGTCGGAAGACCCGGCGTAGCGCCGGGTAGAAACGCATTGGCAGTATGGTTATATGAGCTGGTTACCTTGTGCGTGTAGAACGGCATGAGGAGGTTCCCGAGGTCTGATAGCGGGTGGCCGACAGTGCTCATCTCCCAGTCCAGGATCCCGATGACGCGGGACTCCGTCCTGTGGAAGACCATATTGTCGAGCTTATAGTCACCATGCACCAGCGTCGCGCGATGTCGTGGCTGGAGGTCCTTGTCTGCGAAGAATTGTAGTATCTCGTCGAAGTGCGGGATCTGGCCCACGGGCTCCTTGGTGTCGATGTCGACGGCCTTCGACTGGGCGGTACATATCTGCTTCCACGTCGCCAGTTGGCGGTCGTAGAACCCGTCGCTTTTGCCAAAGGATTCCAGCCCGACCTTCTTGAAGTCTACGCTGTGAAATCTGGCTAACGTCTGGACTGCCGCGCGCCATAGATTTGTTCGCTCCTCGGCTGAGACGTTCGGGATGGACAGGTCCTCGAAGATGCGACCGTCCAGGAATTCCATGACATAAAATGGCGTGCCTACCACAGAAGTGTCCTCGCAGAGATAGTACGCTTTTGGCACAGGCACATCTGTCGGACCAAGCGCGGCAATGACGCGGTATTCACGCTCGACTTTGTGCGCAGCCTTGGAAAGCAGCTTTCCAGGCGGCTTCTTGCGCATGACATACCGCTTCTTGTCGGCCGACGTCAATTGATATGTGGGGTTCGACTGCCCGAAGCCGAATTGCTTCACCTCCAATGGCGCCTTGATCTCGGGCACATGCTGACTGAGATATTGCTCGAGTGCCTTGACGTCGATTTGCTGTCTGACGCGTCCCGCCATGATAGTAGGTCGGCACGCTCGCCGCTCAACTGTGTATGAATATCGAAGTAGCAAACCTCGTGCTAGAGTCTGTTTTTGATTTTAAACGCTTTGTATGCCACCAAGGTAAGTAAATATTGTGCTGTGAATTGTCTAAATCTAATAAGAAACACTGCAAAGGCTCAAAAACTAACCCTGTTTGCGTACCTGAACCGAGGCACGTTGGCCAAAAGCTCGGCTCCTTATTGCCCCATATGTAACCCACCTATTGTAGCTTATCTTGATTGAATGCGGGGCTACCCGTAATTCTGGGTGCCCCATCTAGATCTAGATCTAGATAGTGATGTGATTTGATAGTTGTGTTCACTGGATGGTATTTCAGGTATTGCTTTTAACATTGAATTGGCCATACCTGCTCCGTGGTCTGTATCGAGCTTATGGTAGATAAAGGCGTTTCTATTTCATCCGTAGGTATGTAGTCACTGTACCTTCATGCCATCCTTTTACTAACTACAACACAAAGCCTACCAAAATACTACCTATGTTAATGTATTTTAAATGTCCCCTGATCTAGGAGAACATACCGTCGAGTTAGATAAGTTTATAGGGCACAAAATTTGCGGCTTCAACATCAAGAGGGGAGCCATCAGTGTTCCAACCACCGCTGTGAGCCCTCGTGGACGCCATGGGATAACGGTGAGCTCCCGATGCCAGAGTGTGGGGCTTTTCTTACCAAAACCTGCAGAATCGCGGATGAGATGCTTCTTTAGCTTCTGGCTACTACAAGAATATGGCTGTCTTGGGCACAATGGAATCACCTGGTGGATGTGCGCATCACATGGTCTCGCAGCCCGTGCGTAGCGACTGCGTGGGTTTTGCTAATGACTTGCAAAACGAGCGCAGCGTAGTATGAACATGCCCCAGAATTTACCGGTGTTGTATCATTGGGGTAGTCAACAGCAAATCGTCGGGTTCATGCCGGCGCACCACGGAGCAAAGTCCCGGATGACGTTCGGGCTAACGGCGGTTTGTCGTAGTAGTAGTGCCGCGCATACAAACACACGCCTCCGCATGTGTGCAATTTGCGACGCCCTTTCTAGTCTTTGCCCGTACTTCTGGTGTAAGTCACGATCGCTATGTGACATCACGGCTTTTCATCACACCCCGTAACACGGCATGCGTTATTATCCAATCAATTAAGTATACTCCCAATGTGCGCGCATCCGCCGTGCTTGGACCGCGTGATAATAGTCTCGCTATAACGTAGGCGCTCATGCACGAGAACCGCATCTAGCAAGTAGTGAACCGGTACGAAGGGCGGAAGTATGGCTATATTAGATGATGATGCCATAGAGCGCGTGATGGCGGCGACAAATTGTCGTTTCGTTAATGACAATGGTATTTGTACTTTCCTTCCTGTCGTTGGATATTTTCCAACCTGTCACTAGGATGCCACAAGGAACATCATTGCTAATTAGACGAGATCTCCGAAGCAGATTCCAGCAACAAAACGCCTCAACCAAATAATCTCGCGGATGCTTATTGAGAAGGCTGTTCCTATCGGTAGTGGGAGCAGGCCTATCTGGCTCAGGTGGAATAAAACGCCTTGTTTATGGTCTCGTTAGAATGGAGTGTCTTCATTGATTTACAAGTCCCAATGGGAAAATCCTTGCACTAAGAGATTTTGATAATGGTGGTTGTATAGCCGGAAACGTGATAAGGCGCATAGGAGGTCGGGAGGTTACTGTGAAAAGTAGGTACGGTATTATACTCAGATCGAAGGGTTCAATTCCAAGGTTCCGGCGTAGATGCGCAGGTGTACCTGGGTATCTAACTTACCTGCAGTCTACATAATATGAACAAACGCATATACTCTAAATGAATATCTGCTAACCTAGGATAACCAATAAAGAGGGGTACGCAGCTATCGAAACAGCTTCGAGGTGCCGCCAAGCTTTCACTGGAAGTTGTAGCAAACCTGAGCGAACACTTTGTCCAACAATTGGGGTTCATCATTACAGGCTAAGCTCTCGCCAATCTGAACCCACGAAATCCTGACATACTTCCTAGACTGGCAAGTAACACTAGCGAGGATGGGGTCGGACACGTCGCCTTCGAAGCACACTCGCCGTCGCGACGATTCCAACGAGCATCACGCGCGACATAGGAGCAGCCGAGCCTCCCACCGCGAAGACCTTGACAGGCAAGAGGGAGCCAAGCGATATCGATCTAGAGACAGATCTACCGAGAAGCGACGTCGGCGGCGGTCTAGATCTCCCAGCGACACACGCAGGCGCCGGTCGCGTTCCAGAGACCGTCGGCCGGACAGTGAGAGGGAACACAGAAGACAAAGATCACGCGACTATGATAGACAAAGACATGGCGACAAGGGATACCACAGCCGTCGGGGACGCGATGACGGCCATGAATCCGACGGCCAAGACAACAGTGGCAAAGAAGTGGTAAGGCGTAACGGACCATTGCCCTCCCAGGCCGACTCCTTCGCCCTGACGAACGGGGAGGCGCCTCCCAAGCCCAAGGAGAAGCCCAACTACGGCAGCTCCGGCACCCTTGCTGCCGCATCGAAGTCGGTTACGCAGGCAGACGGTTCCACCGTTGTGCTAAAATATCACGAGCCCCCAGAAGCTCGGAAGCCTTCACCCAAGGACCAATGGAAGTTGTTTGTCTTCAAAGGGGAGGACATCATCGACACCGTCCCGCTTAGCAGCCGCAGTTGTTGGCTAGTTGGGAGGGACATTGCCGTGGTTGATATGGTGGCTGAGCACCCGAGCATCAGCAAGCAACATGCAGTGATTCAGTTTCGCTATATCGAGAAGCGCAACGAGTACGGTGACAAGATTGGGAAAGTCAAACCGTACCTCATCGACCTCGAGAGCGCCAACGGTACTTCGCTCAACTCGAAGACGGTACCGCAAAGTCGATACCTCGAGCTTCGAGACAAGGACATGATACAGTTTGGTCAAAGTACTAGGGAATACGTCTTGATGCTTGCGCCCAAGGATTGAGCCTGAAGCTATATTCAGGGCATCGCTGTTGTCATCACGCCAAGAAGCTGTCCTTTCATGGATGCCGCATACAAACTCACCTAAGCTGTTTTCTGCTGCTTCCAGAGTCACTGTCTGTCGACTGGACGCTCGAACGGGAAACTGGGACGAGGCTCATCAACCCGACCTTTTCGTCGCCCGTGCTATCTGGTCGAACAAAGAGCGAGGCTAGTATCGGTATGACTCAGTGGGGCAGTGTCTCAGGCCTCGCCAGTTGAGTGATTCTATTTGCCTGGACCAAGCTTCTTCTTGGGTACGCGGCTTTAGGATACAGCCCCTATTTTAGGGCAGTTACTCAGGACTCACCTTAAGCGCATTCCAACCCCCAATACGATAATCGTGATCGAGAAAACAACCCTACCATTACGAGTATGGCTATTTATGATAGTGTCTGGTAACGCCTAGTGGTCGTGCCTAGCCATTTCAGTGGCATCCCACCGTGTATACCCATATTTAACATGTGATAAACGACGTAAACTCAACAGTTCCTGCATATGTGGGGGGGTATACATATAATGCTAGGTTATGGTTCGTGACGAACTAGAGGCAATGATTGGCCCAATGCTCAACCTCTGTTGACTGCCGGTGCAACCTACATGTCCTGTGCCCTACACCATCTGCTAGAACTAGAACAGCCGAAAATCAGGGAACCAGCAGATCATCCCGGTTGTCGTCGTGACTGAACGGCAAACGAAGGGAATACATTAGTCATACGAGGAGTTCGAGGTGTGTTGGTGCGGCGGGTGCCAGTTCCGCGAAACTCAATACGGAAGTCAGGCAGACCCGGTCTCCCATTCAAGTGATGTGTCACGTATATCGTACTCTAATATCACGAGCTGAAGACAAGAACTTGACAAATAGTGAATCAATAAAAGTCCACAAGTACATCACGAGTTTGATCGAGTTTTGGACTCAAAGAACTTATCATCTTTCAGTGAGTTATTGTGCCACATTGGTTTACATGGCTACTTACAGTAGATCGATGCAATTCTGTAGCCTAACAAGATCTGACAGGAACTGCATCTGACGTACAGGACCAGGATTCCCCGGCATTCTTTTCCCGCTTTGCATGACTACTACGCCGCTTATCAAGTACCAGACACTAGCAAGCCTTACAGGCCAATGATACGTAGCATACGGGCACTCATCGTAACCTAGTTGTACCTCACATATCGGGATAGATACTGCTCGATAGGATAAGGGGGTTGCTGAAGGCGAGAATGGAACTGTATTCGGTGGAACGTGCTTTAGATATCTGTACACCGAACTAAGCGCGCCCAAAGGCGATTTTTGACGTTCTCAGTAGCTCACCGGTGGATCATACACAGGGCGTACCTAGAGTAGCAATAAAACTTTAACTTGCCTGACGCTGCGAGGGTGGAACTCGAACCAGCTTGTTGCGGCCGCTATTTCTGAAATTATGCCTTCACGGAAGCGGACATGCCTGTCCGCCGAGTTCAGCCAGCCGTGGATGCAACACGTCGACGACTACTATTCGACGAAACGGGCCAGCTGGGACTACGCAACGGCTGAGGCGCATAAGTGAAAGTGAGGCCAACGTAGCAGACATCTAACCACGCATGCCTACTTTTACACGGGGGTTTGAATCGATCTGGCTCCTTCGAAACTACCTAGTCTTAAAGCAAACACCGATAGAGGAGGATGCCTCGCCCAGCGCCCGCTCATGGCGTTGACGGTGCTTTCGTACGTTATGTCTCAGTGCCCAGCTCGTGTTGATTCGAAAGTTGCGACTCGATGATACGGCCAAGTGGTTGAGATTGCGAAAACTCATCACAGGTATGGCCTAACTTTCACATGTTCCGTTTGTCTGCTGTGATGGGATTGGCCATTCCCCATGCAGACGATGTGATGTGCAGGGTCAAGACGGCAGGCTTCGGCATTTGTAGCAAGAGGTGGATAACACCAACCACCACGACGAGATTGTGAAACGATGGATCCATTAAAACACCCCGGATCAGATACACTACGAGGTTATACCACACAGAAGGTAGGATACCTATGTCGGCTAGTTTCATCCCGCGAGATGTGGCGCTGCTTGCTGATGGTGTGAGGGAATAGCAGGGTTAATAAGCAAGCTGGTGGTGGTGGTGGTGTGCCTTGTGTGTGCGACGGTATGAGAAAGCCGGCACCGAAACGCGACCCTGCAGGTAGCACGGGCTGCTGGAGGCGGGTATGGTAGGTATTGCCTTTCATTGCAAAAGGAAAAGTCCCAGGCACACGACACGCATCACGGCTTATACTATGTAGACAATCACCCGCAATTCCTTATTGGCCAAGAAGCCAAAAAGAACAAGAGAGTTAACGTCGATCGTTGGTGGTTGATCTAGCAATGTGCGTTGGTTCCTCTACCCAGGTGACCCTTGCATGTCTGGATCTCGGGCTGGCGGGTAGGGACCGTGCCCGGCGTTTATACGTAGAGTTTAGCGACTCATTGCGGTCTCCAGGCGGGCGGCTCAGGGGGCATCGTGACCTGACTAGCCGCATTGCGTTTAGGCTGCTGCCTGCAAGTGGCCCAGCTAGCTGCCGTGACAGCCCCTGCACGTCCCTCAGTGCCTCAGCCCACCCATCCCACCCATCCCCCGGCATCACAGGGCAGAGCAGCCAGGCCAGGAGACGCAGCGTCGCATCCGCATCTCCACCACCATGACGGTCGCCTCCCCCGTGACGCCGGCGTCTTTGATGCTCCTCACTCTGTCCTCACCACCGCGCCGTGGTACGCGCTGTCTCTCCTGTTTTTGCCGTCCGATGTGACATGTTTCCCTCCCATCACACCCGTCGTTGCTTCGTGCTTCGAATTCATGACTGTTCTGTCAAGTGAATCAGCGAGCCCTGTCTCTCTCTCGTCTCGTCTCGTCTATCCGCGGCCCATGGAGCATTCGCCTTCGTGCCCATGGAAACCCTCTCGTAGCCGCGATCTGGTCGACGTGCCCACGCCTGCATACGCACGCAATCTGGCGAGTATCCCGCCTTGACACTACGACACCGTGTCTTGGGCTTGCGCGCCTGCTTGGCCGAGGCCGTTACGTCACAGGAAGTTGTTGGCCGCAGCAGACCCTTGTTTAGATATAAGAGTGGCGAGGCCACCGCGTAGCCATACCTACTAATACTACGTCGACTCTTACTACCCCCAAACCTTCGAGACGGACGTGAGCGCAGGATCCAGCTCGTCTTGCGTCTCGTCTATACGCAAGAAAAAGCATGGTGAGCGCCATCCCGTAATGGAGTACAGCTTCATTTGATCTCACACAATGTGCCTTCCGAATTGTGCGTGTATGCAAAGTAACATGCTGACCGCGACCTTGCCTCGGCAGGGCTCGATCAATAAGCAGATCTCCCGCTACGAAACCACTGCGGTCTACACCCACCCCGATGCGAAGGTAGATATCATCCTCGTGCATGGCTTGAACGGGGACCCGCAGAAGACCTGGACCGCGAAGAATGGCGTCTTCTGGCCCGCCGACCTGCTCCCCATCTCCCTCAGAGAAGCCCGCGCCAACGTCCTCGTCTACGGATACAACGCCGATGTCTACTCGAAGAAACATGGCTCTAATCCGAGTGACAACTTCATATACATGCATGCACAGACGTTAGTTACGTCGCTTACACATTACCGCAAGGACGAATTGACGTCCTCGAACCCAATCATCTGGGTGTGCCACAGCCTAGGAGGAATTCTTGTTAAGCGAGCGCTCTTGTACTCCAACGATTTACGCACATCGCAACATGAAGACTACCGTTCCATCTATGTGTCGACCTATGGCATAGTGTTTCTGGGTACACCACATACCGGCTCAGACATCGCAACGTGGGGTACCGTCCTTCAAGCGATGTCCGACGCAGTCGTACCGAGGTCTTTCTTCCAATCCGAATCAGTACTACTGAGAACGCTCAAGAGAGACAATGAGACATTGCAAAACATCAACAACCATTTTCTTGACGTCTACCAACGGTTCAAGATACTCATGGCCCACGAGAACCATAAGACAGACCTCAAGGGAACTAAGATGCTCGTGGTCGATGCCACATCGGCTGGGCCCCAGCTGCCCGGTGTCACATACTACGCCATCGAGGCGACGCATTCGGGAATGTGTAAATTCGACAGCAGGAATGCCCCAGGCTACAGAACCATTGCGACTGCAATAAGAGAATGGGCAGTAGATGCGACAGATGTCATTAGGACACGGTGGAGAGTGGAAGAGGACGAGAAATTAGCACGAGCGAAGCATGAGATTGAAGAAAGAATGAAGCCATGGGTATGTTAACTTTGGGTGCAATCCTCTCCAATCGCAGCGAGACTAATAGGATCTAGATCCAATCGCAGAGATTCCAGGCCGATCAAGGAGCAAACAGTACGTCATCGCCATTGTACTTACTCGCACGTGCACAACACCCCGAGAGAAATAGTTTTCATGGAGATGCGTTCCAAGACGTTTACTTTCCCTTTGAGATAGAGGAAGTAGACAGCCAAAGGACTTGATTAAAATTGGACATTGACGAGGAGTACTGGCTGATTTATCGTATCTGTAGCTCCACAGCAAAATAATGAAACTACTTTACCCCCTAGCCATGAACAGTCGGAAGTTCAAATGCCCTCTAGACTCCTACTCCATGAGGCGGAAACACCCATCCTACCGGAAGACGATGAGGAACTATACCCCTCCCAACAGTCAAGAGATGACCATAACTTGGTTCAAGAGCCGATGTTTGTGAAGCCTTCGGTATTCCGGCCGAACACATATTTTAAAGGTCGCGAGAAGGAGTTGAAACTATTGCATAAAATGCTTATGGACCGCAAAATAAGGTCAGTAGGCACCTCGTCTGTGCTCATCCAAAGTATGCCGGGAGGTGGTAAAAGTCACTTAGCACGACAATATGTCTTCCAGCATAAATACGACTATCCTGGCGGTGTCTTCTGGATCAGGGCAAAGTCATTACAAGAGTTGGAATACGGCTATTATGACATCGCGAAAGTTGTAGGGTTGAGTGAAATTGTCATTAATGACCAGGACCAAGTGAGTAACACGCGCACAGTCATAAAGTCTGTTCAAGCATGGCTCAGCAGCACCGACAATTGGTTACTGGTATTTGATGGTATTCATTTCGATTTTGAGGGCCTCGAGCACTATATCCCTTTTGCAAAAAACACAAGCATCATATACACTTCAACCGAACGAACCACGGGTGAAGAGTATCAATTCGACAACCCTCAGGTGATTGCGTTGGACCCATTAACGAAGCTCGAGGCCCAAGAATTGCTCTTCGAGGAGATGGGAAAGAAGAAACCGTATACTCAAGACGACCTCCAGCGCGCGGAGGAACTGATCGAGCTCATGGACCGACTGCCTCTGATGATTCATGTGGCTGCACTCCAACTTAAAGCGACTAGAGAACCATTAGCTAGGTACCTGAGATCATATAAGAGCCGGCCGAAGGTTGGTAAACTACCAGCATATCGCGCAGTCCGCGAGCAATTGGAACATCGTGGCGCTGTTGCTGCCCTGAACTTGATGTCATTATTGGCTTTCTTTGGTAATCACATCCCTGTTGAGATGGTGGTTCTCGGTAGGTTTTGTTGGCCACCTTCATATCACGAAGACTTCGCTGACAATCTCATCATAGGGGCAAAAGCACTTGATAAACGAACACCAGTTAAATCTAAGGGACCAGAGTCCCGCAAGGGATCGCTGAATCTTACATTCAAAATACTGATTGCATTTGCACTTATCGAGAGGAACGAAAGTAGAGAAGCTTCTTCAGAAAGCACCCGGAGTTCTCGTAGTGTCGACATGGCTCAGGACAGTTTGGATATTCTCAGGGTTCACGGAATTGTCCAGGCTTTCTTTGTGGACATTTTGAATGAGAACCACGAGGTGGACTTCTGGCTGGAGCGCGCAATCTGCGTATTCTGCAGCGCCTTCGATGCTAGCATCCACAGAGTAGATAAGGATCCCCTAACCGGGACACCGGAAGATTACAGACGGCTCCTCATCCATGGCCGGCGCCTACTCTCTCATCTAGACCGTTTCGAAAAAAGGTCCCCCCACCTGAAAACAAGTCGCGAGGATCTCGAATTACGGGTTGATTCTATTCAGTATCGAATTGACCAGCTAACCAAAAGAGCCAGTGAGGCTGCCAGTCAAGGGTCGGCGGACGTATTCATCTCTGTATTCGAGCGGACAAACAGTCTTTCGGAATCCGAGACCACGCCGAGTAGTCGCAGCATGTTTGAGTACTCAGTAGACGACGGTACCGAGACAATAGAGTCTCCATCTGTTTATAGCCCTACTGAACATGGACCCTATCACTGGCATGTCCCTGTCGACTATCCCCCAGGATTTACTCAATGGGAGACATCAAGGACCGTCACCCCACAGGCGCCTGCCACGGAAATATTCGATTCTATGTCAATGCCGGATGATGATGAAACGACCCGAAAGGTCTTTGGCCCAGAACATCGAACAATTAGGAAACATGCTGGACGTCGATATCGTGACCACGCCGGTGCTTGGAGGGCGTCGCGTCAAATTCTCAGTGACCCTCGGGTGACAGTTAGCCGCGAAATTGCCAGGGGGGGCTTCGTTAACTATGCTACGACACAAAGACAAACACAACGGTTCTCGTATAGCGATGACGACCCATCAGTGCAGAGTGAAGCAGAACTCAGCTTAAACCTGATCAATAAAGGGTCATCAAAGGAGCCAACTGGTTTAATGGCACTGATAAATCTGGATAGCCCACCAAGCCGCCCCGGACTCGTTGCTGGGCGGCCTTCATATGCAAACGCAAGAGCTGAGGAGGTCAAAACTGAGGAATTTCCTGTAACTCCGACATTTTCATACCCGCCACCCACTGCCAAGGACGCCGCGGCTACGATCATGAGACTAAAGGAAGGAGACCGGCCTGTTTCCCTTGACGGCCTCACCCCAATCAAGGTTTCTAGTTCCTTAGCGGCGGCTCCAATGGACCCCAAAGGGATACCAAAAGCATTCGAACCTCAACCGACACAAGTTATCCCCGAATCCAACTTAGCGGCGTCTCTACAATCTTCAATGCTCTCACCCGAGTCACTGTCCCGACCACCCTCGGGACCACCATCTCGTCCCTCATCGGTGCCTCTGTCACGTTCAGCTAGATCATCGCCTTCGCAGCTAGCAGGGCCTTTCGCACCACCGCCGATTTCAATCGAAGTTAACCCTGCCAGCAGTCTCCGCTCTGTTCCATCGGCTAACTCACACCGACTTTCCACTCATTCGCTCGAGGAATATAGTGACTATATACCGCAAAGGATGTCAGCACCATCTATGGCACCACATAATAATCTGCCATATCCACATACAGTACCAATTCGTCCTGAACCTTTCAGTATTCCCGAGCCCCCTGCACCCTGGGTACCCTCCTCGTTACCTTCCAATTTGCACCCTCAAGGTTATTCGAGCCAACCTATGTCCCGGGACCCAAGCCACCAATCCAACTCCAGCATTGACTCTCGTCGCTCTCTCCCCCAAGCACGCGGCATTTCGCCAAATTCATCAAACCCAGCTCTTAGTTCGTCACCAGCCTCGCAAATCATGCAACAGCCGCGTGCCCGATGCCCGAGTGTTGTAGAGACAGAGCCCAGCCCTCGCCTGAATCCACTTGAGCTAGAACCTATCGTGACAAGTTACCAGCTGTACAGAGATTCTCGAAACAGTACGTCGCCGACTTCAAAGCATATCTTTCGCGGCCGTAAGCGCCGTGGTAGTACACCTAGTTCGGCCGGGTTTCATACTTCCAGCTCGGGTCCTAGGCTACTATCGCGGATTCGGTCTTTAAGGCCTCATAGCGAGAATAGAAGGCGAGATCGTAGTGTCTCTACCGGGGAGGGCTTGGAAAACGATATTGCCAGCGAGAACGATCGATACAGATCAGTATTCGAGACTTCCCCCAGGCAGGCGAAGGCGGGAGAGGAAATGACACGGTCCGGGTCTGGATCGGGCGGCATAAGACTTGACAAAGACACGGTCATCGAATTCGGGTCTCCGCCTACCCACGCTGCTGCGACGATAGCGGAAGTTAGACGGAGAAGTCCAAGGATTGGTAACACCAGTCCTCTAGCTTCACAGCCTTTTGCGCCTCCCAGGAAAAACAGCGCAAGTCCACCGTCAGCGAGAGGAAGTCCGCCCGGAGGAATTGGTCTGGGTATCCAGTAGAGGGCTGCTTGATTTAGGCCTAACAGCACATTCGTTATATATCTGACTACGCCGTTGCTAGTCCAGTCTGATTTTGGCATATGCCCCCTTCCGGCGGGGTCATTCTGGCATTTCATGAATTGTTGCATAATCAAGGAAGTTGAAAGGCTTTGGAAAAGAAAAGTATGGCATAAGCATGGATGGCATAGCATTATACATTTCCCTTTGTTCTAGGAGCTATATTGATCCCGAGTCTGTCTGATATCAAGAAAATCACATCAAGATTGTTATGAGATGAAGCATGTGGACTTGCGTTTTCGGAAACATGGACGTAATTAATATATATATATATAGTGTGTTAAACACAGAAAATATTAGGATCTCATTTTCTTTTCCGATCTCCATCTTCAGGTGGGAGCCCGTCAGGTGTTGTGCAACCATTTCTTTCCCACGGGAGTCGAGATGAGAAGCTGATAGACAAGTACATGATAATCAATTCGTTCTACCTTCTATATTTGAACGTGAAAGTGTGACGCTGGTTAGTCATTCGTACTACGGTGAACACCGGGCATAAATAAATTCAGTAATTGGTAGAAGTTTATGACCCCTGTCAAGTAGAGTCGGCGCGGCCCTTGGTGGATTATACCCAAAAAGGCAAAGTCAGCTGCACTGAAACAGCAGAGCAGTTGTCACGATTTCACTGGTTAAACGAACAATGAGATGCAGAGTTGTGTCAAGGTTTGTATTTTTGAAGTTTTCGAGGAAACGACAGTAGGCTGCTGTATTTTCTCAAGTAAACAATTAATTGACGGAGTAGGTTTCGTTTGGTCAAGCGGCCGTTCAAGTACTTATTACAGTAGACTAAACGAGGAGAGAGGTACAGTCAGTGATCGGACCCCAGCGCTACTTCAAGCAGCCCGAAAACTTTTCTCCGCCAGGTGGTTTGACGACGGTCGCTCAGCCGCAGCTCGTTGAGCTCGGTCACACATACGCCGACGACTTTCGAAAGCTCCGGTTTCTCATTTCGCATGAATTAAGACAGACCATGATGACGACTCCCCAAGGAATGCATATAGACGCCCTGGAGCCACCGCCGCCGCGGTTCATCGAAGATGTTTCTCACCATCGCATCGTCGCGACGCCGCGGCCCAAGGGCATTCATACTAAGCACTTGACAGTTCTGGACCGCTTCAGAGTCCGCACGTTATACTACGACGCGTGCTTGTCTAAGGAACGCATCCGCCAGATCACTGGCTATTCGCCGGGCCAGATTCGCACGGCTGTCAGAGCTAGGTCTGCTTCTGTAGGCAAGCGTCCGGGACGCCCTAAAAACACTTCCAATAAGGGAAAATGTGAGTTGGGACATTTCAATTACTTCTTGAGAGGCCTCTGTCAATGAGCGACGTGGGGATTATTCTTATTCCGTTTTCATAATGTATACATAATTCTCTAACATGGGTATTTGTAGCATCTAATACCGAGCTACCGACACCGAATAGCTTAGATGAGAATGTAGAGCTCATCCGGCAGGCGAAATTTTACTTTGCAACAAAGGACCCTTTCCGGCCTCGCCAGGACGAAGATGGCGACGACGATACTGGAGGAAGCGCCGAGGACGAAGGCGATAGTCCCCGTATTGTATCGGCCGGGATCGTGACTCCACCAACCCAAATTTCGGAGGCGGATTCGGCCCCAGCAGAAGCTCCGACGGCAGCGCACCCCCGACATACGAACTTCAACGACCTGCCCGCCGAGGTGCGAGTGCACATCTGGCGATGCGTCCTCTCCACCTCGCCCGCGCAAGTCGCGCCCTCACGGTCTTGGGCCCTCGCCGTGCTGCCCCACCAGCCGTGGCTCGAGCTGGGCATGTCGCCGCCCCACGTGCAGCTCGAGAACCCGCCCTGGGACCACTACGTCGAAGCGAGGCACGTGCCCGCCACCGTGCTGACGCGAATCAACCGCGAGGCGAGGACGACGGTGCTCGAGCGGTGCACGCCGATCTCCGTCTCCGGGGCGCTGCGTGACTCGTCCGAGGGCATCCCGCGGTTCATCTGGATCGATCGATATAGCGATGTCATACATTTCTTCGGTGAGAAGTTCCGGCATGAGCTGTTCGAGATGGCGGGGCGGTCCGCTTGTCCGGAGCTTTATGGCTGATTTTTTTTAAGAAAACGACATGAATTTTATCATTGGATGTTTGGGCGGCTGGAGTTCTTAGGATCAGCGGTCTGAAAACGGCTTGGGCTTGAACATTATTACGCGGTACGACTGAGAGCACTAATTTAATGAATAGGCTAACACTGCCTGGACTTTCTAATTTGTGCAGTGTATCATTTTGTCCCTTTTTCCGTCTCTTTGAGACTGTGCTCCACGCGACTATGCGTAGGTATGCATTCTGTATAACTGCGATCCTCGTCCACACCAAAAATGGAGGTAAACGTATCGAAGCACTCTCATCAAACACCATCCTTCAGCCCAACTTTCATCGAATCTTTCCTCCGTCAGTAATACTCATCCACAGCGCTCCTAAAGCGGTCATCATAGTATACATGCTCTTTGTGCTATTCTGTGCAGGAGTAATCGATTTCTATATTAATAGCTGAGATGTTCGGATCCTGAATTATGACCACCATAATCAATGTATTGCTGAAATATCACCGCGATCCTGATCGCGGTACCAGTGAGTCTTTTCAATATATGTCGTCAACTTACAAAGTCATTGAAGTTAAGAGGTAAGTAGCTCATGTAATCCGCCGCTGCATCTTGTGCTTTATCAATACCACGCAACTGCAGCTGCGATTTGGGTTTGGGAGTTTGGCATACCGAAGCTCCATTCTTCTTCTAAATCTCACCGTCCGGAAATAGGCTTCTAGGGACGAGACATGCTACTTATGCAAGCAAGCCTCTATTTGGAGGTCTCTTTGATAGTTGATATGCCACTAGCATAGGGTCGATCGATTCCGGTGACTGTAGTCTTCATGACCCTTAAAACTGCTATTGTGACATGCCACTTATAATATATAAAATGAAAATAGATTTTGGTGGTCCGCTCGGTCTTGTTTCGTCAGTCCTGTTTCAATTAACAGTACTCACGTTTACGGACCTTGTACCTCACGGTGTAGTTGACCCCTCGGCTGTTGAATGCAAGATCAGAAGCTGCACCGATATAGCCTTGGCTTACATTTGTAAGAAAGAAAAAGGCGCCCACATGGGGGATCGAACAGCACAACTACCTAGGTACAGAGGCTTAAGGGTTACAAGGAAAAGTCGTGCTTAGACACAAGCTGTTTAAAGGCTGGTTAAACTCTAGGAACCATAACCTCCTTTCCTTTTCATCAAACTTCAACAATAATTAATCCGTATAAAAAGAAAAAGAACAATAGCTATAAAATGGATTGAAAAGTGTGAATATAAATGAGTGTCATTGAAATTTAAAAAAAGAAGAAAAAAATCGGTGGAACCTAGGAACTGCAGCCACCCTCCCCTCCCACCAGGACCGAATACCCGACTGTCCCGTTGCAACCCTAAGACCTGGCCATTGCATGGGCTTACGGGCACTTACACCGTTGAGCCAAGAGCGGGTATTCATTAAACCCAACGGCTGTTCCAGGAACGTTGAATCCTGCCTCCTTTTTTAAAAATATAAGGCTCTCGTTGGTTCTGTTAATAGCCCCACTTGTTGATTGTTGCTGTGGCATCAGTTAAGCTGCCTTCCTTCTGTATCTACGCTATGTACCTATGTACCTACCTCCTAGGTAAGTACATGTTTGCCAGGTAAGTAGATCATTACCTACCTTTAAGCACCTACCCAAGGTACCTGCCTACACATGCACATAGATACGTCTCTTCACTACTCAAATGTTTGTTAGAAGGCTTAAAGCTAAACGCTACACATGAGCTAACCCAGCCCAAGGAAGTGATTTGGGCTCTTGAAACAGCACAGAATGTTAATACAGAGGAATTCTAACAGTTACCAAGAGCTAGGAAGGTGGCCAAATTATTATATGTTTCATTGGCAAAGCTGTATAGATAGTAGAAGACACTTGCCCTAGAAGCTCAATGCTTTACCTTGACCCCACGAAGTCCTGGCTATCTTTATATTCAATCTCATGATAAACAAGCAATGGGGAGCCTTCAATTTTCGCTGCCCTAATACTGGTTTTAAGCAAGGTAGATCAATCTCTGTGCCCTTCATAGTCAAGTGCGTAGCGCGGGATAAAGCTACTGCTTTATGTTCTTAGTATTTTCAGGACATACCAACTTAGCCAATATACCTTTATCGTGATGATCTCACTAAATAGTCGACTGGGGATATATGAAAACTGTTGTTGTTGCGCGAAGGGGTTTGAATCATCTTCGTAGGCCAGTCCTAGCAACATACATCTGTCTTTTCCCTTAGATGTTGGGGCGGTGGTTGCGGAAATGGTAATATCGTAAGAGGCATTGTTTATCTATTGTTTATTCCAACCTGTTGGTAACTCTACTTTTTGTACCACCAACCTGATTAATTTAATTGCCTACCTCAGTACCTAGGTAGATAGAAGAAGGAAACTTGATACAAACAAATCTTGCACATCTTCCCTTCTCACCAACCAACCACCCAATCGGTCACGCTCACATCGATTTCAGAATGGGAAGAATCAGGATCAAAGCTCTACACCAGCCTGGATTTTCTTTTCGGGGAAGACCCCCCTTCAGCAATGAAGAACTCGCAACTCATTTCTACTCTGCTGTAGTTGGTCGCGATCGTGCTGCCCTTGACGAGCTCCGAGAGCGCGTCGAAAAGAGGCTGAAGGAACTTTTCCGTATATGCCTGCAATCTCGCGAATTCTACACTGCAGTTCGTGGCTCTGACGTTTTCTGGGGAGTCGTCAGCGAGCAGTGGGATACACTCAAGCATGTGAGCTCTGAAGATGTCGCTGCTTTTGTTGAGGCTTACCGGACTGCTCGTGAGGACTGTGACCCAAATGTTCCAACTAACGAGCTCTCGCGTCTCGTAGACGAATTCATCGAGATGCGAACAGACATGCTTGCGAAGGACCCTGCACAGAAATTCAAGATTGCCCTCCGCCCCTCGGCTGTATCCCAGACTGCTCTTGGCCTCACCAACCTGTCTATCGGTGCCACTACATGGCCACCTTCTCACTATACCGAGCAAGAGGTCGCCTGGTTCTCACATGACCACGTACTGTCTCAGGTTCACGGCCTCACTTGCCGCAAGAAAATAACTACGGCTCTGGACCTTCCAAAAGTCCCCGATGCGTATGCTCATCCTCTGGATGTTCGCCTTTTCCTAGCCTTTACCGCTCTCGTCAACTTCCGCAGCAATCGAAAAACATCACTCTGCATGACACCAATCATGTTCTGGGATGACGACGAACGCAAAGATTGGTATTGGGCATCCGGTGGTGCCTCGAAATTCTGTTGGACTACGTGGGACTTTTGCCAATGGGCTAAAGGAGAGTTCAGCCGCGGACGCGATGCAGTTGTCGGCTTCTGTCAATATGTAAGTCCTATACCCGACTCCTAATTGTATCTTATTGCTGAGTTTACGACATAAACAGCACGTCAATGCTCAAGATGACCCGTGGAAGTGGTTCGAAGAATCCTTCGACCCTACTAAACACGAAAGACGAGACGTCTATTAGTCGAAGACGGCTCCTCGATACAGTGTTGGAATATTGATCCGAAAAGTAGGAAAGGAAGCTTACGAGTTTATCATGGAAGATGCCCACTACCACCGCGTGTCCGCCAACCCCAAATATCACGAAGATAAATATGATGTTTACCCAAACTCAGGCATGGACTTCAAGTCTGCCCTTCTCGAGGACGTCGAATCACATTTCAATGTCACTTCATTCTGGCACGGTGGCGATGTACCCAACGCGTTTGAGGACCTCGACGTGAGTCTCCCGGACACGGTATCTATGTCTGCCGGCTTCGTCTTCTTGGCAGTTCAAGGTAAGATCCCAAAACAAAACCTTGGTGGAGAGGGATGGGGCTTCTCCCGAAACATCCCGGAAAAGATGAGATACTGGGAGAATAAGAAGGAAGGAGAGGAGGAGCAAGAAGGACAGAAGGAGAAGGAAGGATAGAAGGAGTAGGAATGAACTGTTGAGATTTCATCGAGGCACAATTATGAAAAGCGTAGTTCTGACGGAAAACGACGCCGTTGCCGCCGGTTGGCAACAACGGTATATTGGGCTCCACATCTCCGCGAGAGTAGGTAGTGTACTAAGTGAATAAAACAAGTCATCATCTTACGTTTATTGACCATGCAACTGCGCTGTTATTCTATATTCGTCTTGGTTCTATTCTAGCCCCAAATTTCTCTCTATTGGCACCACATTCATCGAACTGGAAAACACTTCTCCTCACGAGACGAGATTACCACGTAGATAAGCTGAATATGTGCTCAAGATCCTTCACGTGTCTTCCCCATCTAACACTTCGATTGCGGCCAAGGAACCGGCAATGCTCTTTAGTATGCGTAGAAGTTGATGGCCTCGCTATCCTGTGCTCTGATCTTCCTGTTGGTCCTGATCAAGATCCATTTCATAATCCAGGCCACGACGATAACCCCAAAGGAAAACCCGATGCTAGCCAGGCAAGCGGGATGGAAAAGGGGGGCGGTATCATCTGACCATAGGTAGGGAGTGTATACGAAAGACAGATTGCCAAGCGTATTGACGATCGCGAGGGCGGCTGCCTTCTTCTCGTCTGTCTGTCCGATCGTGGCGGCGGTCCATGCAAGGTTGATGTTGTTGACGCCGTAGGTGGCACCGACAAACAGTACGATGGCAAAATAACGCGCTCCGATGTTGTATGTGGCCGTCGCCACTGCAAATCCTATGATGGCTAGTGTCTTCGAGGCGGTAATGTGCCATGTCCGTTCATTGAAGTGACCTGAGGACCAGGACACTGCCACTGATGCGAACGTGGCAACCAGGTAGGGCGGACTCGTGAGCACGAGTGAGATGGTATCGCTGAAGCCTAGTGATGCGACAGCCGTGGGCAGATAGTTCTTAAAGCCATTGGCAGATAGATGCAGGTTGGTCAGAAGAGCGAAGATCCAGGTTCGGTAGTCTCGCGCAGCATCCCAAAGACCGGACCATATACTTGTCGATGTGTAGCGCTTCTCGGTCGTGTCTCGTGCAATGCGATCGTGAGCCAGCTGGCGCTCCTCTTCAGTGAGCCAACGGGTCTTGAGCGGTGTGTCCGGAAGGATAAAGAAACCCGTGATGGCAACCCCGACTAGCAAAATTGTCAGTGTCATGGCGACGCCGGTGATCGCGAAAGTCTAAGCTCACCAGTAACCACGCCTTGGATCAAGAAAAGCCACCGCCAGCCGGCCAGACCGTGCACTCCGTCGAGGCTGGCAAATACGCCAGCTGCAATCAGCCCGGAAAAGGTGCTGGAAAGAAGGTTTCCAGTGTAGAACAGGGCAAGTCTAGTAGCCGTCTCCTTGCGGGTGTAGAATAGACTGACAAGGTAAATAGCACCTGGGTAGAAAGGGGCTTCGGTGAGTCCCAGCACCAGCCTGATAAACGTTAGTCGTCATCCCTTCAGCGACTATTATCCCTGAAGTTTTTCTGCAGCACATCAGGGGAATATGGTGTATTTATTTACGTCAAAACCCTTACCGAACAGCTAGTAGGCCGTGATAGTCCTTTACAAGGCAGTTGAGGGTGGACACGATGGCCCAGGCCAGCATCCAACCCGACAGATACCAAGACGGCTTAAGCCGAGTGACAAGCATGTTTGACGGGACCTGGCCGGTGATGTAGCTGTGGGGGACTCCACCATTAGCATGAGACCTCGAACCCAGAACCCTGCGAAAAGCTGACAGAGCTTACCCCACGAAGAAGAGGCTCACACAGGTGTTGTACTGTGAGCCAACCAGCCCAAGATCTTTGTCGATGTGGTTGAGCTTGCCATTGACAATCGCATTGCGGTCGAGAAAGTTGAGGAAATACATGAGCCAGAGTACGGGCTACTGATCTTGGTCAACTTCTATCATCCAAGACAAGCCGTAGTTCCTGCGTGGTGAGTTACCATCATGTACAGGTCCAGCTTTTTCACTAGGGCGATTTCTTTCGGATCAACTTTGGAGTAGGACCCAAACCTGTCTGGCTGCTGGGTATCCTTCTCCAGGTCATCTCTAGTATCGTCATAGTGCTCAAGAACTGCCCCTTCCTTCGTCGATTCGACGGCTGGCAGCGGCTGGGGGGAGGCCATATTAGTTATCTGTGCTTGAGAATATGGAGGTAGTGTTGGGTCGGCATGGCGAGCACTGCTAAGGGTGCGGTAGAGTAGCTTGGCAGTGAGAAGTCGACCGGGTCTTTATAGATAATGGTCGAGCGATCTGGAGCACACGTGCGCCGACGGGGAGGAAGGGAAGCTCTTGGCGGCAGGAAGCGAGTCCTTCGAGGTGCCAGGGCGGTCGAAGACCCCCTCTCGGCAAGCTGATGTCGATATCGATTGCCGACTGCTCTGCCGCCTGGGAGAGCGGGATAACCTGCATACCATGTCGATAGACCAGTTTGATAGAGAATATTGAACAACCCTTGAGGTTATTCAAATTGGTTCTCTGCCAATGTCCTAGATCGTCATTGTCCAAGGCCTGAAACCCGGGGTTAAGTGGGCCACGCGCTGCATCCGATTGTCCGGCGTGTTATCAAAAGGGGAATGAGGGGCTATTAGTTTGTATGCGTGTGGTGATAGTCGACCCGCCGCTCGTCACGATATCAACGGTCTGATACGTCGCACTAGGGGCGACTGTGGATGCCGGGAACCGCATGAGTCTGGCAACGGCTCGGGTTGATGGTAAATCTCATCTCCGTGCGGAGAAAATGCGTCCGGATCCTATGTCCAGCTTAATCCCGGCCCCATTGGTGACGATGGTGACGATGGTAACGAGGTTCAAGGCTGGTGCTTCATAGATCACGTACAGTGCTACCCCACGGATGCCCCCACGACTGTTGAGACGAGGTGCATAAAGTGTTCACGTAGAAACAGATATTGGACCGTACCCTCCTTGATTGACGGCAACCAAGGAATCATCATGCCTACGACGCTCACCATCGCCTCCGAGGGACGTGCCTCCACGGAGTCCCCCCAGCCATTGGTGGACCCAAGCCGGCCTATCCTCACGCTCGACCAGTTGGTCAGGAGCCGTGCGTCTGAGATGGGAGACTCTCCCTTGATTGGATATCCAAACCATTCACTACTCGACTTCGAGGAACACAGCGCACGCTCTGTGGACCGATACGTCGACGCCGCAGTAGATAAGCTACAGCAGCTAGGCCTGCCACCTGTTGTAAGCCTTACTATATACCCACGAGGCCATGCCGGCGAATGACTTTGCCTTACTGATTCTACGCTGCCTTCTACTCCAGGACCCCTCTCTTGAGAGACCGCCTGTTGTCGGAATTCTATCTCAGTCGGGCTTGCATGTGGTCATCGCAATCATCGCCCTGAGCCGGCTGGGCTACACCGTCTTCCTGATCTCGACCAGGCTCGCGAGCCCGGCTCTCGACCGCTTGATCGAGCTGACTGGGTGTAGCACCATCCTTACCACACCGAACTTCCATGCCACCTTGGCCGAAGTTCCGAAGGAGAGACGGCCCGCTCTGCTTCCAACTCTTTCCCACTCAGACTATTACCGCAGAGATGCGCCAGTGTTTATGCGCCTCTGCGATGCCGAGTATGAGAGCAAGAAGATAGCCGTCATCCTCCATTCATCAGGGTCTACCGGGCTTCCGAAGCCCATATGGCTGTCCCACCGAAGCTGCATCGGTGCCTTTTCCCTCCACTCGAACATGCGGTCCCTGCTCACGTCGCCCCTCTTCCATAGTCATGGGTTCTATGAGGTGTTCCGGTCCATCTTCTCGGGGAAAACTATATACCTCGCCAACTACTTACTTCCGTTGACAAGGCAGAGTCTACTGAAGATGCTGGATTACGTGAAACCGGAGCTCTTCCATTGCGTACCGTACGTGGTGAAGCTCCTGGCCGAGTCCGACGCGGGGATACGGGCTCTGGCAAACGTGAACGTGGTCCTCTTTGCCGGGAGCAGCTGTCCCGACGACCTTGGGGATCTGCTCGTAAGTCGCCGGGTAAACCTAGTTGCAAACTACGGAGCGTAAGTCCATCTGAGCCCCCAGCCAGTGTATCATACCGAGCGAGCGAGCGCTGACGCCTAGCGAAGCACCGAGACAGGCAGGCTGATGAACTCGTCTCGACCGCCGGGCGACCGTTACTGGAACTACTTGCGCATTCTGGCGCCCGCACGACCGTTCGTCCTGATGGACGAGGTCGCGCCAGGGCTGTACGAGTGTGTTGCGCTCGACGGGCTGAAATCGAAGAGCACGGTCAACTCGGACGATCCGCCGGGGTCCTTCCGGACTAGGGATCTCTTCGCGCCTCACCCAACCGAGCCCGGCTTATGGAAGTACATCTGCAGGCTGGACGACCGCTTCACCCTCATCAACGGCGAGAAGGTCTTGCCAATCTCGATAGAGGGCCGCATCCGCCAGGAACAGTGCGTGAAGGAAGCCGTCGTCTTTGGGGAGGGTAGAAGCTACCCTGGAGCGCTGATCTTCCGGGCCGATGCGGCAGCTCACATGTCCGACGAGGAGTTCCTCGAGGCTGTCTGGCCGGCCGTGGAGGCGGCGAACTCTCGGGCTGAGACCTTCTCCCGCATTCCAAAGGAGCTTATCGTGGTGCTGCCGGCCGACACTACCTTTCCCCGGACGGACAAGGGAACCTTCATCCGTGTCCCCACGTATAGACAGTTCGAGAGAGAGATCGAATTAGCGTACGAGCACTTTGAGAACGAGAAGGGAGGCACCCTGTCCCTTTCGGGGCAGGAGTTAGAAGACTTCCTACTACGTGGACTGAAGGATCGACTTGGCATCGAGCTGTCGGCAGAGGATGAATTCTTCGCCTCGGGCGTGGACAGCCTGCAATGCATCCAAATGTGGAATCTAATCAAGAGGGAGCTCGATCTCGGGGGGAACGGGCCTAAGCTCAGCCAGAATGTCCTCTACGAGACTGGAAATACCCGAGCGCTTGCCCGCTACCTCGAGAGGTTGAGATTAGGGGAGGAATCCTCAGCAGACGAGCTTGGCAAGATGCAGGAACTGATCGACGCGTACTCCTCATTCGAGCCGCACGTCGGCGGAGATGCTCCACGGCCGGACAAAGAGGTCGTTGTAAGGAACCCCCTCCCATATCTACCCATACCCTACTGATGCTGACACGTCTGACCGGTCGTAGCTATTGACGGGTGTCACCGGCGGCTTGGGGGCACACCTGCTCGCACAATTGGCATCGCGAGCCAACGTTTCGTCCGTGTGGGCCATGGTGCGCGCGCCTACAGACACGGCGGCCTCGGATCGCGTCTTCAGCTCCCTCAAGGCTCGCGGCATCGAGCTCTCGCCGGCGAACAACAGCAAGGTGGTCCCACTGGCCTGTGATCTCAGCCGTCCCGACTTCGGGCTGAGCCCAGCGCGCCTCGCGGCGTTGACGCGCATCCTCACACTGGTCATCCACAGCGCCTGGGCCGTTAACTTCAATATCCCCGTCCAGAGCTTCGAGACCCAGCACATCAGAGCGGTCCACAACCTTATCCAACAATGTCTCCGGGTGCAGACGCCCGATCCGGCCCGCTTCTTCTTCTGCTCTTCCGTCTCGGCGGCCGGCGGGACCCCTCGCCCTGGCACCGTAGCAGAAGGCCCCGTCTTGGATCCTGCGCATGCTCAAAACACGGGCTATGCACGATCAAAGTATGTGGCAGAACACATCACCCGCAACGCGATGCGGAATGCGCGCGCACCCGCACGAGTGCTGCGCATAGGGCAGCTGATAGGTGGTGAGTATTTCTCGGATCAATTTTCTTGTTTTGGCAACTTTCAGAGTACGAGGTTTCCTTTTTGGGACAAGACATTGTCTGGAAGCTTCCGGAAACCTCAAATCACGCTCCAAATGGCGATAGCTGACTCGGAGGGTTGTAGACACTGTGGTTGGGGAATGGAACGCCACCGAGGGCGTGCCCATGACGATACAGACCGCAGTCACGCTAGGTGCCCTACCCATGCTGGACGAAGTAAGTAGCCAGACCCCCTTGCCAAGGCCGCGAGATACTGATTGCACCTGTCAGGAGACGTCCTGGCTGCCGGTCGACTGCGCGGCTGCCGCCATTGTCGAGCTGGCCGGGGTCGCCGAAAACGGCAAACCGAGCAATCCGGACTCGGACTCGGACATGGTGTACCATGTCCTCAACCCACAGCGCTTCCATTGGACGCGGGATATGCTTCCTTCGTTGGCCAAAGCCGGTCTCGAGTTCGAAACTCTTCCCACCGACCAGTGGATGGAGAGACTAAGGAGCTCAGACCGAGATCCAATTAAGAACCCCCCAATTAAGTTGCTAGAGTGGTTCGAGAGCAAGTATGGTCACGAAAAATCAACTGCCCGGAGCGGGGGACTGGTCTACCTGACCGATGAGACAAGAAAAAGTTCCGCGACTCTGAGAAACGTGCCGGACGTTACAGAAGTTGGGTTCGTGCAAATGATGCTAGGCAGGCTGAGGAAGCACTGGGCCAACATTGCCTAGAATACAATCTCACCATGTTCAAAGAATTCCTCGAAATAGATTTTCTCGCCTTTAGCTTGGTACAACTTTCATAGATGCGAAGTTGATGTCTGCTCCGCCTGATAGGTATACCACCGAATGCCAATACGGAAGGGATCCTGGCGTGGATCCTCACGCTCCCGGCACTCCCCGTTCCACCATCCTTTGCGGCCCGTCGGATAATGCGGTTGGTCCCGGGTAGCCCGTCCTAGTGATCGTTTAGTTTCCCACTTGACTCATTTCCTCAGCTCAACATCCTTGGCTGTTCACTGAGGGAATCATCGAGATTTATCATTCCTTCATCCCTGTCGTCTCCAAACCTCGTATGCACACAGATCCGTAATGTCGAGACATAATGCCCAACTTCTACATAGTCTTCTTAATCCTCCTACTACCCTCGCAATTTCATGCAGCTATTAGAAGTGTTCCCCTCCTGGAGCCTCAAGATGCGATCGATCTATTATCTCTTCCATTGTTTTATATTAATCTAGCCAACAGATAATGAATTACTTTACGTTCTTTGCCTGCTTTATGCAGTCAGCAGCACAATTCTTTTCATAGACCCTTATTGTGCTGTCAGGTTGTGAGGGGAGCGTTACAGAATGTGTGTGGAGCTTCGCTGTCTTGTGCCTAATCAGTGTTTATTTCAAAACCCCTAGGTCGCTATTTAGCGAGCCATATATAGTACGTTAAAGCGCTGTAGACTAACCTGTAACTGCGTAAACTAAAGCAAAAACAAATAATCAAAACAAAGCAACTGTCTAACTATCTAAAAGTTACTAGTATAAGGGAGGTGGGCGGCAAGAAATACGACACGTAAACGTGCCGCTTGTGCCTTGAGGAAGTGTGTTGTGACTAGCCTGCCAAGCCCTGATCAAAGACATACAGCCTAGAAAATAGTGGCTATTGGCCTGTGAGAATCACTGGAATATGACGGTCTGCGAGGAAAGTTGTTAGATCACATTACTGATCACCTGACTGGGGACTAAGCCTGCATTATAGTACAGAATTTCTCGCCAGACCGGCCCTTTCTTTTAGCTTCTACTCCTGCGAGTCATGTCCAGATTCTTTTTATCGGGTTTTCAGTGTAGTTCGTGATTGATACACTCTACGCTGTCCTCCACATTGCTCGTTGGCCCTTATAAAAGCCTACAATCGAAGCCCGATTGAAAAAAAGGGTAAATTATAGGCTGAAAAGGACGCATACAAAATAGGGGCGAGGTCACATTGACTGGAAGGAAAAGAAACCAAGGGCCCTTTAGACCCTAAGAGAATTAGTACAGTAGTTGAGCATGAACCCCTGTTCCAAGCCCTTGAGATCAAGCCCTTGTCACTTTCGGGGTAGGGTTGGTTGGTGGGAAGGATTAGCAAATATTGCAATGAGCTGACATGTAAGATAGTGGTAATTGTTTAGGATATGGACGATCACCCTGCTCAAGAAGCCCCGTAATAGCTCTCATTTCTTTTCATATTTCTCCCACTCTCACCATATATCCGTTAAGGAAGCGATAATTATTGTGGCATAATAAAGCTCCAGCTAACAACAGCAAAAGTCAACTTATTACCCCAGACGGACTCAACTAGGGCCTGGGCTCTAACTCTCTAATAACCTGAAGACTCCATGTCACTCACGTATGAACAATTAGCAGGATGTGGACAGATCAGGTTACTTCGAATTCTCCGCACTGAGGAGAATAGCTACGGTTTCGAGCTCGAGCTACTGTCCACGTCTTTGAACAACATTACCCCTTACACTGCCCTTTCATACACATGGGGTCCTGCTGCTATGCAAGTCGAGACCGGAGAACCATACAATGATGAGACTCGTGTAGAAGTCAAATGCAATAGAGCCTCCTTGCAGGTAACGGAGAACCTATTCGACTTCCTCCTGTGCGAAAAAGACAATCCAGCAGTCTCTACCACCCTCTATTGGATCGACCAGATTTGCATTAATCAAGAGGACCTCGCTGAGCGATCCCAACAGGTTGCTATAATGGGATCTATTTTCAAATCAGCCGAAAAAGTCCATGTTTGGCTCGGTAAGGATGACCCGCCCCAAGGATTTGTTTGGGTTTACAGGAATTTCCTGCCAATAATTCTCGAATTACATCGGGAGTTCTTACGGCAAGGGCTCTCTCACCTCGACATGGTACCGAATTGCGATTCACCCGAGATACTGCGTCGACTCGGTGTCGATGTATGTGAGGGCTGGAGAAAAAACAGACGCGCCTTCTTCATGTTTTTTTACATCCGTCGTTGGTTCTGTCGCGGATGGATTGTGCAAGAAATCATGCTGAAGGAGTCACACGAAGTCGCTCTCCAGTGCGGGAGCTATATTCTCCGCTGGGATGCTATTGTTTCGTTTCATGAATTTCTCCATCAGGCAGGGTGGTATGCAAAATTACCGAGAGCATACATTCCATGGACTGGGGAGCATATGGACTCTGCAGGGCGTTTATCAACCCTTCTGCATCATCGAATCTTTCTCGGCCTGCACGATGCTCAAGGAACTGAGTCCATGGATTGGCGTGAGAGACTCACGTGGATTAGCGGTTATAAGAATAAGACTCAGCGTTGGTTTGCCATCTTCATTCAGCACCTTCAAGAGATGAGAAACATGTCTCTTCGAGATCCTAGGGATTATGTTTTCTCCTTATTAGGAATCATGTCTGGGTGTTTGCCACCAGAAATGGCATGGCCCATCATCCCAGACTACAAGGCCACTGTCGACCGGGTATTTATTGATATCACCAAGCAGTTCTTGGTGAACGCTTCTACTCTATATCCATTATCGATGGTTAACGATGGAATCTGGGGGAATCCGAAGCATCGCCAAGACAAGTCCATGAACTGGCCCTCCTGGACACCAGACTATTCGAACACTGAATCATTCACCCCTGGTTTATCTGCCTGGATACTATTTCTTAGCGATGGAAAACGCCGCTTCGATGCTTCAAAGACTGACTCTTTGAATATCGAACCTCCTTCTTTCATAGGCGACACTCTCGTGGTTCACGGTGCTGTTATCCAAAAAATTAGGACGGCTAGCACTGAGCCGTGGGAAGCAACAGTAAATCTGCCAAACCTTCTCTTCATCCTCAGTATTTGCGCCCAAGAGGACAATAAGTATCCCCACTCGCCACATACATGGATTGAAGCGGTGTGGCGCACACTGCTGGCTGATTGCATCCCAAGGAACATGGCCGAATCGCAATGCCACACGTTATTCAGATTCTGGTTGCTCACTGCTACTGCGTTGGTTGCCGGCGGGATCAAGAACTCAGAGAGGAATGATCATAACGTGGATCTAGCAAAAGAAATCTGTCAAAGAGTCTCGAGTCAGCCATCACTCTTGTCAAGCCTACCGGCGCTTGAGGAAATCGCAAGCAAGAAGGCTCATGGCATGGACTGCGAGGACTTTAAAGCACTGCCGTTTCAGACCCACCCACTTGCAACCCTTTGGAGGAGGCGCCTCTTCTTAACTAACGACCATTATCTTGGGTTCGGCCCACCATCGCTGGCAGAAGGCGACGAAGTGTGGCTATTGAAAGGTGGGCGAATGCCGTTCATTCTCCGTAAGGCCGGTGCTGGAGGATACCAACTGGTCGGAGAGGCGTATCTCCATGGAGCTTTGGATGGCGAGCTGATGACCGAGGAGAATATTAGTCGACTGGGTCCAGTAGAAATTATCTAGAGCGCCGGATGTATGTGATATGGATGGCACATAGTGTAAACAGAGTTTGTGGAAGACTTGTAGGAGGTTATGTTAATATCACAAGCACAGAGTTGGACATTGGTTAAGGGTTTTTTTTTTTGTCAGTGAGATCAGCTGGCTATTGAAACCTTAGCGCGTAACCCAGAGTACCTAGAAGAGAGACCAGTTGGCACATACTACATATAACGCGATCCATATGCGAACGGTTAATCCGGGCGAACGGTGAGGATCTCATAACTTTCAACCCCTCCATCTTTACAAAATTACGATAATTACACGTGCCGCAACCCTCCTAAACTTTACGATTTTAGATACCTCGTGGGTTATCTGGAATCGTGTCAATAAAGTAGGTCATAGACATTTGTTGTTGCGCGAAGGTCCGGCTATATGCGAAGGTTTCGTTGTTATGTGTGCTTCGTGACATCTCACTTTCACATGCAAAAGGAGAATCAAAGATGGAATCTGACAAAGTTGTCAGCGGTGTTGTTGGATCATTGGAAAACGGAGAAAAAGCTTAGTAGCTGCTATGGCTTCACCAGGGCAAGGGTGACAATTACTGTAAGTCAGCGTTCCACACAGATAAAACAATACAAGATAATCGCTTTTATTTTGTTTTACTTGATTTGGGTCGAAAAAAAGGCTTGTTTGTTTTGTTTGGTTATTTTTGTTATTTGATTTAAATTAGTTAACTGATTAAATATATTAAACAAGTGGATCTAAACTGCCAGCCCGTACGCGTAGGTCTTCGTAGGTAGGTCTTCGTAGGTAGGTCTTTAGACCAGGCTTTGGTGTGGAGAGGTGTGGAGAGGTGTGGAGAGGTGTGGCTAGGTGTGGCTAGGTATAGCTAGGTGTAGCGAAAGCTATCGATAAAGATCTATTAATAAAGAATTTATAACAAGAGCTATAATTGATATTTTTTATTAAAAATACTTTATAATAAAAAAAAAAAAATAATAAAAATTATTTATAATTAATTATTAGTTAACTAAAAATAATAAAAATCTTTATCTTGTTTTAAAATAAAATTTAAGCTTTTGTTTTATTTTAGTTGTTTAAATTAATTGTTAACTAAACAAGATAATGTTTTGTTTGTATAGAACGCTGCTGTAAGTGTTGGCATGGGCCCCCTCTCCGAACACTCACGCCTAAATCCTATATAGGCTTTTCTGGCTTATTTCGCAACTGATTTTCTCAACTGTTAGAGAATAGTCTCCTAAGACAGCCATTACTGTGTAGCATACTGAGATGGTACTGCCGCTGCTAAAGGCGAGACACCAGTCCTGTTTTGGTCCAAGACGCCACTATTATCGGGCCCATCTTCATGCTTTATTCGATTAACCGCAGCTATATAGTCATGAACCGCGATAACTATTAAAAGTGTATTAGGTTAAAGAGTTACTTTATGTACTATATAAGGCAAGGGCTATATAAAGGGCACGGATATCCTGTTTATATATATATAAAAGGTTTTTTTTTTTACTTATAAAATAATTAAGCTAAATATAACGTTTATATATTTATTATTTTATTAAGTTATAAGCTTAAATTTTTTTTATTAAATTTAAAAACATTAATTAAATTATTATATTTAAAAATAATTATAAGTTAATAATAAAATTAATAAATAATAAAAGTTAAATATATATTAAATTAAAAAAATTTGATTAAAAGTATTAAAAAAAAATTAAATTATAAATTATAAATTTTTTTTATTATATATTTATAATATTATAATTTTAAAATATTTTAAATAATAAATTATTTAATATATAATAATTATTAAAAAAATAAATTATTAAATTAATTATTATATAAAAAATATTAAATATTAAAAGTTTTTTATATTTAATATAAAATATTATTAAATAATAAAAATATATTAATTTATAGTTAAATAATAAAAATAACTATTTTTATATTAATTTATTAATAATAAAAATAAACAGCTATAATATTAAATAGTTAAAAGGTATAATATTATATGTTTTAAAAAAAGTAAAATAAATAGCTTTAAATATTAATTTATTTTATTAATTAGTTAAGTGTATAAAAAAAAAGTTTTTATACGTAAAATTTTTTTATAAATAAAGAATTTTATAAATATATTTTTATAATTTTTTAAAAAATTATATAAAAAATAATAATATTATTAAAACTATTTATTATACTATATAATTTATTAGCTAAAACGTTATAAATAATTTGTTTATATTTGTTTAAATTTTAATATATAATATTATTTTTAATTTTAAAATTTAAGTTGATTAAATTTTTTATATAAGTTTTAATTATTAATATAATAATAAATTTAAGTTATAAAATTATATTTATATTATTTATAAATAATTCATTTATAAAAATAAATAGTTTTATATAGTAAAAATTAAAAAAAAATATAAAGCTTTAAAATAAGTTATTTTATTATTATTTAATTTGTTTATTTAATACTTTAACGTTATTTAATTATAGTTTAATTATTTAAGCTATAATAGTAAAGTTATATATTGCTTTTAATTAGTATATATTATTAATATATATTTTTTAAGCTTGTTAAAAAATATAAGCTTAAATAAAGCTTTTTATACAGGGGTTAATTTTAGTTAAATTTTTAACTTAGTTTTTTTAAGTTATTTTAATATTATATTTATATATAAAAATTTTCCTACTATTAAACTTAATTAAATAGTTAACAAATAAAGTTTTTTTTTAGCTTTATATAAAGTTTTATTTATTAAAAAATTCTTTTTTTTTATATTAAAAATTTTAAAGTAGTAAAGTTTAAAGTATTATTTGTTTATATTTTAATTATTTTAAAAATATCCGGTTTATTATATATTAATAATAAGTATAAATTATACGTAAATATTTATATTTTAAGTTTCTTTAATAATATTAATAATAAGTTTTAAACTAATATAGCTTAAATTTTATTAAGTTATATAATAGTTATAAAATTTATAAAATAGTTTTTAAAAAATGTTTATTTTTTAGCTTTAAAAGTAGTTAAGTATAAATATTATATAATAGTTTATTTTTTAACTAAATATAAGCTTAAGTAATATTTTTAAGCTTATATAATATTTTAAAATTTTATATAAAACTAAATTTTAAGGCTAAAATTAACCGTTAGTTTATTTATTAAATTATTAACAATTAAATAAAAATTATAATCTTTTTAGTATTATTATACTTTTATATAATTACTTTTAATTTTTTATACGGTTTAATATTTTTATTTTTTATTTTTTATATAAAGTAAAACTTAAATATATATATTTTTTTTATAAATATTTAAGTTATATATAATAAACTTAAAAATATTTTATATAATAAGTTTATTAATTTTTATTACGTTTAATTTTTTAAATAACTTTTTAAAAGTTATAATAACTTTATTTATATATAGTTTAGTTATTAAGTTAAAAGCTTATTATTTTTTTAAAGTTAAGAATATTTATAGTATTTTAATATTATATAATAAATATATAATAAGTTTTTTTTTAATTAATTATGTTTTTTTTATATTATTATTAATTATATTTATTATATATTATTATTTTATATTTTATTAATTAAAATATTTTTTATATAATAATATAGTTTAACTTATATATAATAAAAATATATTAATTTATTAATTAAGTTAATAATAATATTTAATTTTTTAATTATTTCAATTTTATATAAGCTTTTTTAAATTTTTTAAATTTTATTATTATTATATTAAATGCTTAGCTAAACTATTAAAACTATATATATTATTATATTTTACTTAAACTAGTTTTATACTTGTTTTATCCCTTTTATAAATTAAAGTTTTATATATTATTTATTATATAATCTTTTTTTACTTATTATTATATTTAACCTAGTTATTATATAACAATTTTTTAATTTTTTATTAAAATTATTTATAATGAAATTTATAATACTTTTATAAAAAACAATAAAAGCGTATATTTATAAAACTAATAGTTTTTATTAACCTGTTAAAATATAGTTTAAAAATAATTTAATATAAAAGCAATAAAAAAAAGCTAAAATAAATCCTAATATAAATTAAAATATTATTATAGCTATTATTAAAATTAATAATAATAGTAAAATTAACCTAGCTATATTTTAATTAAAACATATAAAAGTAATTTATTATATAAAAAAAATTAAAATAATATAATAAAATTAAAAAAAAACTTTTATATTTAAAAATCTTTTATAAAACTATATTAATAATAATTTAAAACTTTAATAAATATAAAATTATTAAAATAACTATAGTTTTAAAAATTAAAAATATTTATATTATTTTAATTAAAAAAAACAAAAAAAATATTATAATAATTTTAATAAAAGTTATTATAGTTTAAACTTTTTATATTTTAAAAAAAAAACGTTATTAATTTATAATATTTTTATATTATAAATAAAACTATAATAAATTTAATATAAATTATAAATATAAGTTAAATTTTAATTAAATATTTAAATTTAATTATTTAAATTTAATAATAAATTTTATTTATTTAAAATAAATAAATAAATTAAAATTTATTTATAATAAAACTAAATAAAAGTTTTAATATAATTTATAAAATCTTTTTTATAAAAAAACATATTAATTAAAACTTTAAAATATATTTAAAATATAAATAAATTAATATTAATATAATTTTAAAATATTTATTAAATAAAAAAAAATTTTTATTTTTTAATTAATATATTTAAAAACTAATATTAATATATAGCTAAAAAAAGCTAAATAAAAAAAAATTAATATTTTAAAAAGTTTAATTATTATTTTATTTTTATTAAAAATTAAAAAAATTAAAAACTTAAAAAAAAAGCTATATTTTTTTATTAAAGATTATTTAATTTTAAAAAAGAAATTTATTTTAAACTTTTATTATTTATTTTTATTTATTAAAAAAAATATAATTAATATAACTACTTAATAATAAAAGCTTATAAAAACTTTATATATTTTAATCTTTATAAATTAAATTATATTTAAAATTAAAGCAAAAATAACTATAATTTTTTATAAAACCTTTAATAACTTTAATATTTTAATAATTAAAATTATTATTAATAAAAATAAAAATATAACTTTATATTTTATAACTATATTAATTATATTAAATAATAATTATAATTTTTTATTAAAAATAATAAACTT
>MU619840.1:0-89309 GCA_025201785.1 Xylaria longipes
GGCCACCTAAGCCACCTAGGCCACCTAGGCAAGCCACACGGGCTACGCAGGCAAGCCACCCCCCCAGGCCACGCAGGCCACCTAGGCCGCAAGGCTACCTAGGCTACGCAGGCAAGCCACCCACCCCCCTAGGCTACGCAGGTAAGCCACACAGGCTACGCATGTAAGCTATACAAGCCACGCCTCTGCAGCCTACGTAGCCTAGGTAGCTTAAGTAGGTGGCTTGCCTAAGTAGCCTAGATGGCCTAAGTGGCCTGGGGGGGTGGCTTGCCTGCGTAGCCTAGGGGGGTGGGTGGCTTGCCTGCGTAGCCTGTGTGTGGCCTAGGGGGGTGGCTTGCCCTAGGTGGCCTGCGCGGCTTAAGTGGCTTAAGCCGCGTGCATGCGATAGAAGCCGCTTTGTGCGGCTTAAGCCGATTTGCGCGGCTTAAGCCGATTAAAGCCGCGTGCATACGACAGAAACTAATAATTACAAGGGTCTTCTTAAATAGGAAAGCAAAATTTCCTATTTAGGCCATAAAGAATTCCTAGCAAAAATTCTAAACTAAAGAAACCTTCGTTTTATTTAGTCGTACTTCCTTCGCTAAAAACTTAGGCAAATAAGTTTTCGTAAGTTTTTATAGATAGGTTTTCGTAAGTAGGTCTTCGTGTCACAGCCCAGGCGCTATGATGTTATAGCCCAGGCGCTAAGTGTGGCTAGTGCGGTAGTAAAGATTACTAAGGGTAGTAAGGCAATATTAAGTCTGAATAATGTGATATAGATTAAAAAAAGAGGATCAAAGCTAGCAGCGCCGCAGGCGCTAGCCTTAGCCTTGATCCCAGAGGCTATCTAATCTATAGACTAAGCCACACCAGCCACGCAGTGGCTGTGGCCGGGTGTACCCCTCCTTCGGAGGGCTACCCCCTAGCCTTCTACATCATGCGGCTAGGGTGGCTAGTGGTCCATGCGGGGGCTACAGTATTCACTGGCTAGTATTCACTAGGCAACTGCTGTAGTGAATACCTTCGCGGGCTATATATCTAGGTGTAGATTCCTGTACCTATTACGCTTCTTTTTTCTTTTCTTCTTTATATAGAATATTAGCTCCTAATAATAGGTAAATTAGGTGTTTAAACCTGCTGCCTTTATTACATCCATTATACTTCGTAGGTTTTTATAGGTAGGTTTTTATACATAGGTCTTTATACGTAGGTTTTTAAACTATTTGCTAGCCTGTACGCGTAGGTTTTCATAGATAGGTTTTCGTAAGTAGGTCTTCGTAGGTCTTTATAAGTAGGTTTTCGTACGTAAGTTTTCGTACATAGGTTTTTAAACTATTTGCTAGCCCGTACGTGTAGGTTTTCGTAAATAGGTTTTTGTAAATAAGTTTACGTAGGTAGGTAGGTTTTTATAAGTAGGTCTTCGTAGGTCTTTATATATAAGATTTTATAGGTAGGTCTTTAGACCACTTGCTAGCCCGTACGTGTAAGTTTTCGTACATAGATCTTTAAACTAAGCCTTGGTATAAAAAGGTGTAAAAAAGTGTGGCTAAGTGTAGCTAAGTATGGCTAAATATAGTGAAAGCTATTAATAAAAAATCTATTAATAAGAAATTTATCAATAAAAAATCTACAACAAAAGCTATAATTTATATTTCTTATTAAAAATACCTTATAAAAAATAAAAGAAAAATAAAAAAAATTATTTACAATTAATTATTAGTTAACTAAAAATAATAAAAATTTTTATCTTGTTTTAAAATAAAATTCAAGCTTTTGTTTTGTTTTAGTTGTTCAAATTATTTATTAACTAAACAAGATAATGTTTTGTCTGTGTGGAACGCTGGGTTAAGGTGGGCAGAACAAGAGAACCCGTTGCACCACCACAATAAGCAATTTCGCTGGTTGTCACACGTATCCAGGTAATTAGGGCCTAACATCCGAGACCCCCGGGACTAGAACCTGCATATAATCATACGATGTAAGATTCTGTGCGAGGCTCCAGCCCGTACCTTACACATGTACCTTACGCGTAATTGGCTGATCTCCCGAGACAATGATACGAGACAAAGGCCGGCAACTAGACGTGAGACTATTCATGCATAGACTGTAGATCTTCTGGTCTGGCTGGAGCGCGGACGAGACCTTTATGCCTCTTTTGAAGCCGTAGAAGATTGTTACTATTCGAATATTCTTCCAAGCCATTGATCTCAAGCCCTTGTTACAATGGGTACGGGTCCGTGTTGGCAGAATAAATGGATAGACTGTTGCTGGATTGAGTTGAAGGAACCTGGGGGAACCCGGCATTGAGGAGTACTACAGTATGAGGCCGAGAACAATCATCTATTTGATGGCCAATTATAACCCACTAATTGTTAAGGGACTGGAACCAGATTTAAGTCCCTAGGTCTGGTGGGTATTCGTGTGCATATTTGTATCATATAAATAATCATATAATGGGGTAGCAGAGTCCATAGGTGGCTGGAGCCTCCCGTCTCGTCCCGTTTACCCGTATATGTTCTGATTCATCCGAGATAGAAATACGAGGGCGCGAGAGCAAAGGGAGCCAGGTGGTAGGCGTAGGTGAAGCTATTCGCACATATAACCTAGAGTTCGCCTGCCTAGCCGAACAGGAGAACTAGACCTCCAGAGCCTCCTTGATCGCATAGATGATTATTTGAATTTGAACGCTCTTCTAAGCCCTTGAAATCAAGCCCCTGCTACAAGGAATTTGTGTGATACTCGGACACTTTTCGTCGTGAACTATGTATGTGGTCTAGTATGTTGCTCTTTCGTTGTACGATCCAGGAACTTTACGGGTATTTGCCACATAGTTAGTGCATTCAACATTGTCAGAACACTGCTTTACGGAAGGGATCAGCAGAGCAAGTTTTCGATTTTATTGGGCTTTAAGCCCTGTTGGCTTAGTAGATAAGCGGTCAACTTTAGGATTTTTTAGCGTAAGACTAGCAGGTATTGATCTGGACAAAGATTTACTCACTTCGGTCCCTAGCTGGGGAGGTAGGCTGACCAATACGCATCCAAGGCTGAGATAGATCACTTAGATGAACGAGGAACTCCTTGATCGAAAACAGTGCAATCAAGAATGAATTGAGAAATTACCGAAAATAACTAAGTAAAAGCAGTGTACGTATGTATAGGCAGTTAAGTCTGTGTGTTCCCCTCTTAATTTTAGGACTTCCAGCAAAATGCCTCGCCACTTACACACGTTATACTAACTCCTTATTGGCCAATTCGGCCGAATTGCCACTCGTACTGCTTCACTATTTGGAAGACTGCATAGGCAGAGTGGCCCTTGGTCCAATTCCAAGTAGCGGTAGAAGTAAAGGGCGCGTAATAGTGAGGTGTGGCTATTGATGGTATAGAAGAGATGGAGTAGACCACATGAGATCTACTGTGAGGGGTAGTCTTTATATTATGCCTCGTACATTTGATATCGACGTAGCAAGCAGTCCACATATGCGCACGAAATTACGTTTGTATCTAGAGGAGGAGTCAAATATATCGGTTTACTGAGGGGATCGCAGAGCAAAGTGTTTAGTTTTATTAGTCATAAAATACCTAAAGCGCAAAGAAGATCGCACCTAAGTCTGTAGATAGGGCGCCAAAGACATAATGTGAGTTCCATGCGGTTCGTTGATACTCCCTCGCATTATTCTTGTAATGATCCACCCTTTTTACACAGGGACCCCATACTTGAGGTAGGCCATTCACACTTGCTGTTGCGCCATAACTCTGAAATCACCTTTGTGAGCTAATATGTACTGCATACAGAAGGCTTATTGTTGCGCTACGAACATTGTCTACGCGGTAACCACCAAGAAGTTTGTACTCATTCTAGAGGGGCTGGACATGTTGGACTAGCGGACACTATCGATATGTTGAACGTTCTAGATACACAAAAGATCTCTTTTAACGGGAACTGTTGCCACGACCTCGACCCAAGGATATGTCAGTCACGCGCAAGAGTGGACTTTTTTTCTTTTTTTTTATAGCGTTCTACACGCTTCAAAGTCTCATATCTCAGCGGGACTTATGATGAGCTCGTTATTTTCTACCGGAAACACTTTTTAATAGAAGCAGATGTCCGAGAAATTTTTTTTTGCAAACTTTTACAGATCCAGACTGACCTAGAACTCCATAACCGTCTATTAACTCAAAATTACCTGTCGTTGCGCTATTATCCACCGAGGCCAAAGTGGGTGGTGTCGGTTAGATTCCGTTCGAACAGTCACCCTTGTTACATCTGACGTGAAATCATAATTCGTGCCACTGAAGCAAGGCTTTATCTTACCGGCTGACGGTAATAAGAAGGTAGTATACGATACACTCAACTTTAGTCCATGTATCATACTGCCGAATCAAGAGGTCCCAAGGCATTTCTATTAACATAGCATAAATTTATTCGCTTACACACAAGCTGATAGATTGGCTGCATTGTTGTTGCATTTGATTTACCTAGATCTCTACTAACTTGAGAAACTTAGTTGTCTTTCTCTTTGTGAAAGGCAGCCTCGCATGTTACATGTTACACACTAAACTTCATATTGGAGGACACCAAGCTTAAGCTTGCACCTTCTCCTTTAAATAAAACTTTTTTTTTTGCGCCCACTGTTAGTGCGGCAATATTAATCTTGTAAATAGTGCACTTAATTCCTATGCCAAAGCGATCTACCTCCTAAGAAGAGCTTAACACTAAAAACCTTGCACCTCTCGACCTCGTGCTCGCGGCAATATTGGGAATATCGTATCAGGGAAGAGGTATGTACACATGAATTTTAAGTCCGCCCTATTTGTGACTATATAACGTACGGTAGAACATTACCGCCTCGAAAACATCAAGCACTCTTAGCTCCAGTTGACAAGCCGATTAATGTTGCTACTAGATGTTTTTTCGTTCCGCCCTTATAAAAAGTTAATTAGAAAGCGTAGCTTTCCTAGAATTCTATATAAATAGAATTTTAGGAAAGCGTAACTTAAGAAGTTTATTACCGGACCCCCTTAAACTCTATATTTATTTACAACGCTTTAATTAGCCTAGAAAATATCTGCAGCTCTCCTATTAGTTAGTTTTTTTAAAGGAAATTAACTACAACTCTAAATATAAGGTTCGTAGCTTACGCATTAAAGCTCTGTATCGTATTCTAAAGCTGCTGAAGGGCTTCGGGATACTTGGGGAAGCTGCTTAAGGGGGCTACCGAGGGGGCTACCGGAGGTAAAAAAAGGTCCAGTCCGTACGCGTAGGTCTTCAGTTTACAGTACCTATGCCCTTCTCTTAAATCAAAGTGCTTTAACACTTTAATTTACAACGTATTTAAAATAGAGAGTCTTCGCCGGCAAAGCTTTCTATTTTAGTGACGACTTGCTTGGCACTACCGGGTCTTGTATTTGCAATATGTCAGGGACCTTGTACTAGGCAATAGACTTTTGTTGTTGCACGAAGGACTCTAAAACGGTATTGTGACCAATCCCTAGCTATATACAAGTGGCCTCTTTGTTCCTAGTGTCTCGTGACAATCCAAGCCCCATTCGATGTATTAGATACTATGTATGGATTTGAGCATGCGATGCATTGGTGCCTCTATACATACTGTAATTACCGTTGGAGCGTTGTGTTCGCGCCCGACTTGCCCTAAAAAGTGGCAATTGACTAGGGTGAAAGAACACCAGGGGTATTGATGTTCTAGAATGAAGTAAGTGACGTCAATGGAAGTGTCCGTGAGGGGTGCACTAGCCTCAGTGCATTTTATCGCATTATTTAGATCCTCGTGCTCTAGAGCGTGGGACGGCCGGCCACTAAGTCAGCATTAATATGTAACGTTCTGTTGCGGACAATAACTCAAGTTTCTTAATTGGCCTGGCGATTGGTCCAAGAATAGAAGCCAAGGGCGCCAGCATTCAGTTGGTAACGTCGACGGTGGGCCATTGGGGCCACTTCCGCCAAAACGTAGAACTTGGCACTTGGCACTTAGCACTTAGCATTAGGGTCATATTTACGGAGTACATAGCTATTATACGAAGCAATAAATTAATTAAAGTTAATAAACTAAGTATTTAAACTATTTACTACTAGGTTTTAGTTTTTTATTATATTATATAAATAATAATATTTATTTAAAATATTATAAAAAAATATTTAGTAATTATTTTAAATTTTTATTAAGCATATTTAATACTTAGCTTTATAAATAAATAAAAATCCACGTACTTAAAAACCGCGTAAATTAAAAACTAGTTAAATAGCCCGAGGTAGCGGCGGCGGCAGCGGCAGCGCTTAGTAAACTAGGCAACTATAAGGACCAATATCCTATACAAAGCACCAAGCAGCGTAATCCCGCTACTTATACCTAGCGCACGTACTACCGAAGTAGCCTAGCAAATAAATGCAGTAAAAAAAGGGCCGTACGAGCTTATCTGCGCTTTGCGCTGCCCGTGTTAAACAGGCAGTGGAAAAGTGTAAGCGGGGTAATCTTAATTTCTAAACTAAGTTCTACGTTTTGGCGGAAGTGGCCCCAACGGCCCTTCATAAACGTCATGCACGCACTAGAACAGAGCTGTACGTCACTGTGCGGGTTCTCCGTTCACGGCCCTGTTCCGCGACCTAGTGGGTGGTACCTGGGTCGGCCTGGGTAGCTAAGTAATGTGTGGGGAGCTAGCTAACACGCTATTTACGAGCTACGAGATTCTGAAGCTAGAAGACTTTGGCCTGTTAAGGAGCACTAGTTGGACTGTGCGGATTTAAAACTGACAACTATCCAAGTGTCCACTTTGTATAATAAGACCACAGCCCTAAAGACATCTAGATGTTGTTTTATAATGTTTTAGTCGCTGGTAGGGTTCATGAGCTGCTGATTAGTGGTCAGTTATAGGGTAGGTATTAAGGAATAACCCGAATCGCTCGCATCATCACAACTCTAGTCTAACAACCCCAGAATTCAGGAATCTTGGATATAGGACCCCTTAGTAGGCTTGTCGGAGTTGGTCTCAGAACTCATTCAACCTAGCTGTGATGGTAGAGGCGAGTTCTGCGTTATGTTCCTCTCTAGTGATCCTCTCTGTCGTCATGACTTGTACATCGGCAGTATCCGCCTCGATCTGCTGCCCTTTTTGGTTTCTTTTGCGACTTCTTGCTCTCTGGCTCTTTCTATCCCCGCAAAATAGAGTCCCAGAGTGCTTTCGCTGAGGAATTCCACGTAGGACAACTAGACTTATGGCCGAGCGTTGGCGAAGTATTATACTTGTCGCATATAGGGTGAAAACATTCAACCTTCCATTTGTTAATGGCAAATAACCAATCTTATCAGGAGGGCATCCTCGGATAGCTAAAGTATTAAGAGAACGGTGGAGATTGTCTAGTATATCAAGCATGCTGAATTGCTTCCTAGGAAACGACTTTTCACTGTTAACAAGTAGTGTATAGTACTCTTCTGTGGCGGTTATGCTACGCCAAGCATAACAACATAGAATGTCACAGTATAGCCAGCACAGTAATAGTTAGTATATATACACAGCTATTAATTATACACCTCCATACGGTCTAGGGATTGATATCAGGAGCTAACATGTGCTTGAAGGATTGACGTTAGAGGTTCATTTTCCTCTCTATGCAAACTGATATCCCATCCCATCGTTGTGCGGCATGCCGTTTGCGGGACCCCTGCTAACGCCGCAAGGGGTATCTCCGCATATTATAATTGGTGCTTCATGGGTCTAATTTTCATCATGACCTACATATTGATGGGTAAGCCCATCACTGCAGCGGCCAAGAAGGATTCGACTGCATACATCCACCGCAGCCTGCCTTGATCAGAGGGAATGTCCACCGCAGCCTGCCTTGACCTAAGGGAATATACACCGCAGCGTTGAGGAGTGACTCGCTCGACTAGCTGGTCATACGGCGGCGTTTTAATAATATATGACTATTTTATGCATCGACATCCAGCTATGTATTTGATTGGATTGTGAGTGTCTTGCTGAATATCTTTCGTCGGCGTGGGTAGCATTAGGATGCTTATTGAGAGCGAAGGCAGGCTACGGAATCGCCCCATCCCGTGTAGGCTGTTGTATTGCTTCAATGGGGTCGGCCTGATAATGTCACCACGCCTCTGCATCCCTTAGCAATGAGCAAATGAACATGCTTCGACTCCTCGGATAGGGTAGCAATTTGGAGTCTATAAGGGTATAAGCAACCCCAGTGCATATAAATGGCTTCGCGGGCCTTGCTCGCCGGTCATTAGCCTAGCTGTGGCATGATTGAACGCATTATGATAGGTATCATTAACTGCAGTTGGATTCCTTATTCGGCAGATGATTGGTTGTAGTTCTATCTCGATGTTGACGGGTCCGAGGGGCAAACAGACGCCATGCTTTTTTGCATGTGCAGGTTTGACGGGGTCAGTCTAACAAGAGTACTTTGGTACCTTTTTTAACAGCACTTTTCACAATTAATATTTTAATGTGTCATTGAATTCTTCGAGCTCCGCCACCGAAATAGGGTTTCATCACGAGATCGGCAGTAACGAGATAAGAATGATTTTATGTGACAGGAGAAGGGACTCTCAGTAATGGCAATGCTGAGGTGACATACGCAACTTCATTTGCCCCGATGGGTTTACGATTCTCTTTACGCCCTAGATTCTAAATGCGACATGATGACAACCAGAAGCCAACCCCAGGGAGCGGCCGTAAAGTCATGTAACCACAATTTAGTATTCCAAATTCGAACCTACTGAGGGCAGTCGAACATCCAAGACGCCCTCATAAGTAAGTGGGTTGTATATGTAGGCCTTAACCACGTCAAGCCCTTCTTTGTGAAATATATCACGCCATTGTACCTCTGTACGTTCCATGCTCGCAAAGGTTGTCAGCATACACATATCAACAGAAGATGCTACGGCGTTGACTTTAACTTCGGGGAGGATCATCTCGTCCACTAAGAGTCTTGAGTCTAGAGCCATGACGGCCTTGATGTTTTGAATGATACTAGAAACCTTGTGGCTTGGATGATCGTGAAGTACGGCGCGTAGATAGTAGATTTTGGCACCTCGTAAAGTGTCAGATTATCAATGCGATATCATTGGATAGATTGAACTTGCCTCTGATCGGCTGGGGCTCAAAGAAGTTGTATACCATGTTTTCGACCCCGGGCGTTGGTAATGCTTCTGCAATCGAATGCGGCAAATCCTGAAGGACAACCCGCCCTGGCAGGGCAGGGTACTTTTCTTTGAATTGTGCGCACTGGTGACCGACCCCTCCGCCAATATTCACATAGAGGGGCCTATCTGGTGGACAACCAGCGGCTTCTTCCGGGACTGGGTATATTTGGAGCCATGAGTTCTCAGGTCGAGCTCGAGTAGCCATGTATTGGTTGAAATAATTCAGTAACACCGGTTGGTTCTCAAACCAGGCGAAGGGATTCAGGGATGTGTTCCACGCCTCATGAAAGGCAGTGTGTGTCTCGTCGACTGGGTTCAAGTAACTTGTCTTCTTCAGCAGGGCTGGAAGTTGTTGGAACTGTGGTGAAGCAGTACCGAACCTTGAACCATCAACTCTAGTTAGAGCTCCTTATATCACTATATGATACATGTATTCATACGAAACATACCAATGGCAAACACCAGCTTCTGCAGATTTTTCTACGAGGTTCTTAGTCACCCTGTTGGCGAGGTATCTCTGCTTGCCGACTTCATCGATGGCGTTAATGGAGGCGAGGTATCTCAATATACGTTCTGTGAAAAGGTTCAGTACAGTATTAGACTCGACGGGGCATTATTGAACCCGAGGGACTCGCACCCATTAGTTCCGTTTGAGCCCCGGCTTTTCGAGCAACCTCATCGGCTGACAATGCATTCGTGGACTCGGCGAGATACTTGAACAGCTCTAAGTCGAAGCCAACCTTGACAACTGCTGTTTGGAGATGCTTTGAAGCGTAAGCGACGTGTATTCAAGTGTTGTAGGTAAGACCGTCGCTTCTTACCAAGAAACTGTACCGATCCCGGGTGTTTTCAGGACTCTCCATAGAGTAAGCAAGCTTGTGTAGCGACGCCATAATATCTTGACGGCCCAACTCATCAGTTTCTTTTGCTAACAGCTTGATTTGCGTAAAAGCCTCTTCCATTTTGAGTTGGGAACCTCTATGGGCTGCTATGCGTTGTGGGCTGTGACATTCAACAGTGTAGACATCAATCCTGTGATAGAGAAATGCCTGTATAGCTAGAAATTAAGTTCAAGTGAATTAGAGACAGTAGAGGCTGTTGCTATTCGAAATTGAAATGCGGGGCGACATGTCCCGTAACTGGAAGATGGCTTGCTTCGAAATGAAATGAAGTGGAAAGGCGACTGTAGGATGAGCATCAGCCTGCATGCCGTTGGCTCGACAGCCCCTCGACCAATAGTGTAATCGTAGGGTAGGTTGGAAGGCCAAGCCCCTGATGGCCGAGGAGGCTGCCGGAGTGTGATATCGGCTTTCAGAGATTTTTTGCACGCCATCGGAATAGCAGGGTGCCTTGATGCGAAGCGATCCTTTGATACCACGCAATTGCATTGCATCGTACACTATCTATTGGAGCAGAGTGGCACATCCTGTTGCTACTTGTCCAGGGTAGCTTACATTCTTGGCGGCAGCTGATAGTATTATATCAGGGGATCCGGAAATCGGTGATACTATTATTAATGGGCGTATCCTTCCATTTCTAACGAAACACCCCCACAATGTTTTGAACTACCAACAACTAACGCGAGTGAGGTCCGGTCGCGACGGCGAAGTGTTGCATGTGAAGGGCAACAGATGCAGCAATCGTCAGCACGATTGATAAGCGATTATTTTACGTACAGAGCTCGTACCGCGACATTATTGCGCAACGTGGACCTATGGTTAGGATATCGGGCAAATACCTAGTAGGAGGGTGTACATTTTGAGGGGTTATTATAGTGTGACAGTAAACGAAATATAGGCCTACACTTTCTCGTTTACACCTAGCTTGCTCAAAATGGTCAGCTATAGGTATGGGTAGTCACTGAGTGTTGTGTGGACGGCACTATTTCGGTAGCTATTGTTCTTCGTCCCAGAATCGTAAGATCGTGATACAGCTAGCATTCTATCACTTTTGCCAATAGAAACAACCTTATTACATTTGTAATAAACCCAGATTCCGTAGATATTTCAACTTAGGCCTTAAATAGGTTCTCAACAGTCATATCACACGTATGAATGTGCCTGTCTTATTTCGGAACGAACCATGATTCGGTCAACATCCACAGGCTCCTCCAAGGGGCCGCCAGAAACGAAGTTAGTCAGATTGATAGCATCATCCGACTGTCGGTTGCCAGAAGCCTTCCGCGTAGGATTATTCCACCGATCTGAGCCATTGGTTAAGTTCTCAGTATGTGGCTGTTCTTTCAAACCAGAATAGTCTTCTTTGGATGTAGTCGTAAAAATCCCGCGACCATTCCGGATATTGAGGTACAGCGGTCGCAAGACTGGCAAACAGGCTGATACAATGCCGAGTGATGCCTCTATGGACGACCATGTGGCGGTTTCACCAGATACCCACGTTTCATCGATTGAGGTTGTGTAAAGGACCAGGTAGTAAACCCGGACCCAGGACGCAATGCAGACCCTTCAAGACTTAGTACGTATCTATAATCAAAGCGGCTTTCCACGTACAAACATCCTAGTAAAAGCATTCCGAAGACCCCGGCTTTCTTCCCAGCAGATAATTTGAGTCTCAAGATGGGGACGATGGGGGTGATGAGAATGACGATGTCGAAAACGGCGTTAATAACACCCGTGATAAGCAGGAAATGGGGTTGATCAAAACAAGTGCCATGTGAACCAGGGTTGAGTCTGTCCCAAAGGTAACTAAGAGGCCTACAGACAGTGAGATTACTAACAGTAATAGCAATTATTTGGGAGATTATGACGCAGGCCAGAACATGAAGCCAATTTCGAAAAGCCGATTTCTGAACAGCGAATATGCGACGATAGAGTAGGATAATCGAGAGCTTCGTCACGGAAACAGACACGGCCCATATGAAGGTGTACACGAAGCCTAGCTGTTAAGCTTTCCCGCTTGCATTAGTGACCAGTTCTTGGCTAATACTGACTCGACATTGGGGGTACGAGCCTTGAAGCCACGGCTCAAAATGGCTCTTGTCAGAGCCCAAACGTGATGTCCCGATCCAGCCGGGCCAACTTATCTTGTCAGTGAGCCCCAAGAGCATACAGAACCTCAAAACTTACGCAAAATGTTCACGATGGCAGTACCAATGCAGAGGACCTTGAGAAAGTTAGAGCGACGAATTGCACTGAAAATCAAAGGCACGGAACATACCAAGGACGCAAAAATGACATAGTCATCCGCTTGTAAACGAGCACCGCTAAGTCTCCTCGCTGCCCACCGTGCTGAGACTGATAGGATTGCTAAAGCGAGGAAAATACCGGTGATGATATCGTTCCTGGTTTCCGTCTGTTCGTTTAAATTGATACCGTCCGGCGGGGGTCCAAAAGCTGCGACAACAAATGGGTCGACTTCTGACATGCCGGGCAAAGAGGACCTTCTTCTGGATTCGTGCTACTTGATGAAAAAGGCCGAAATTCGAAAACCATGAATGTGTTATTTTGCTCCGTCTTCTAATACTCGTGGTCAGATGGGTATAGTAATTGATATGAGGATAAGGGAGACAATCTGTATATTAGCGAATATTAAATTGCACTGCATTACTATATCCTGGTTACGACGTCGAGGCTGCTTGGCTTGCCGATTGCCGCATACCGCATGAGATTTTGGCACGTTGATCCGTCAGTATCATGCGACTGCTCTCAATAGAACAAAGGGTGCCGTCCGAATATTGTTGGCAGAGCCTTTACTAGGTTCATCTCACTGGAGGAACCTGGGATTATTGCGCAATAATACACTACCTGTTCATAACACAGCCCGTTCCCTATGTGATATTCCCAAATCCGACCTGCGTTCCCTGACATCGGAAACCGGGCCCTAACAGCCGAGAATATCATACTGCAGGCCCTAGAGGATTCATGCATGGTAGGATGCGTTTTGTATTGGATGCGTTTTGTAGTGGATTCATCGACACCTGGCTGGGATCAAATAGGATGAGTTGCATCATGAATGCCAAGGTCCTAACAATCAGCAAGTAATATCACACGCCGCAGAGGATGCATGCATGATAGGACGCGGGTTTAGCCAACACTGGGTTGAGGCCAAGTAGGGTGGTACGAGTCACGAATGAGCAGCTCTGCAGTAGACGCCAATAGTATATCTGCTTCATGGAATGTTAGGTATGCTGCCTAGGACGAAGGGGTGATCTGATGGTTAGCCCCGAACAATAATAATACGAACTTTGGTGCTTAGTACGCTGATGGACCAAATAGAGAGAGAAAGAGTGAGAATTCCGGAATATTGACGAGAGAATACATTTTCCAATGTTTAGTTGCATTCATCTATGAAGTGTAGATGTGTACACTTTATCCCAAGCCCTAGTTTATGGTATTGTGTAACGTTAGTGTCAATGCACTAGGTAATTATAGATACAACCTGAGGGTCAGTCAAGCGCTCAAACAACAAGGGAGGGTTGGCTTTGCCCTCGCAGAGTCGGAGCGCTAAAAAATCACACCAGTTACTGCCCCCTGACCACTTATTGCCTACCGATACTATTAGAACCTATTATTATTTTTTGCTTTTATTATTTTATAAATAGCTTACATTATATAAAAATATATGTGTAAGTAAAATAAACAACCAAAATAGAGCTAACTAGGTATTCATTTGTATACATATAATGCATCTATTAATTATCACGAAGGGCTATATTGATCAAATCAAATCGCGATTACTTCGCAAAGAAAACAACTAACTAATTGATTGTAAGTGAGTGAGTGTAGCGAAAGGTAGCTACAGTAACGCGAAAAAGTATAGACAACCCACGCGCACCATTTCAGTGTCCAGTCACCAACGCAAATTGCCTTAGCCCAAAAGTTGCCACCGCATTCAGCCAGTATACGGCTACTGACTAGCCCATACAAACTCAATGACTGCGAGCGCAGAATCTTGCGACTCGTTTACGCTCTGAAAACCGAAACGTGGATTTACTTGCATAAATAGAGCTTTCCACTCATCAATACTCCTCTCGTAGGAAGCAAAGCTTGCGCCCATCGCGAGGTCGAATGACCTGTTCATGTCAGTAAACTTAACAACTTTCAACCGTAACGGGACTGCTGCTCACCTTAGGTGTTTTTCTCTCCAATGTGAGATAGCACCCGGCTCTGGCATGCATGTCTCGTTGAGGATGATCTTTGCACCTGGTTTCAACGCCGGAATAAGGGCTTTGAGGATTAAGATACAGTACTTGTCGGACCAATTATGGAAGACCCAACGGAGGAAGTAGATATCTGCTTGAACTGGTTGGGGTGCAAAGAAGTTGTGCACCATGTACTTAAGCCTCCCTTCGAGCTCAGCTGGGATTTGTGTATCAGCTCCTTCGAACATGTTCTCCATGTCTTGAACAGTGACAGAGATATTTGGGAAGTGTGTAGCTAGTTCTACGCTGACGTGGCCCGCACCACCTCCGACATCAACCAAATGGACTTTCCCCAGAGCAGCCCAGTCGTAGTTGTTGACAACATGGGATGAGTTGTATTCCTGCATCAACATGTATGCCTTCATGCTGGTTGAAAATCGTGAGGCCCGAGCTGGATCTGCTTCGAGAATCTGATAGATGCTTTTATCTGAGCCATTGGCGAGAGCGAATCCCTAAAATGGTGTCAGTAACCCTTCTCTACTAATCTCATATCTCTAAAATCGACGGAGAGAGAAGCTTACCGTTTGACTAGGTTCCTGTGACCCAGGCCATTTTTGCAAAGCATCGACCATCTAATACGAGAGTAGATAATCAGTCTATGCATCGAGTGCTTTATCATATATGGATAGGCTTCATGGTACCTTTTGAGAGGCAGGCCACATCTCTTCAGTTCCCAACGCCACCCAATCGTTGGCCCTTGGATCGAGTAGCGCTCTAGACGCTTGTGTATGAGCCAAAGCTCCGGTATCTGTCTCGCGAAACACACGCATTGTCATTGCATGCCTCAGGAGTCGACGCACTGCTCCCTCGTCCAGACCTGTTTGCTTGGCTACATTCTCGAATGTAGTCTGACCGCCTGCGGGCACTAGACTCGCGATATTGAGACGTGTTATAGCTTGTAGGGATACGCAATTGTTGAACTTCCGTGAAGTCAGCGGCATGTCGCGAAGGGAAGATACTAAGCCCGGTACAAGGCTCTTCCGAGAACTGGAATGGAGGTGAATTACTCACTGATCCATGTCGGTACATCAGGTCTAAAGGACCCTGAAGTACGTCTTGAATCTCGGCAGCGCAATCAATGATCAGGTCTCTAACTTCAACCGTATTCCTTGGCAGTAAAGTTGGAGCGTCTTCGTCGAATGATGGAGACGGCTCTCCGAGCGCCGACAAGATCCCCTCAAGCTTGGCCACGGACTCGGAGATTGATACCGCAAGCTGGCTGAGGCGGGAAGTGGATGGATTGGCCATAGTACATATCGGGGTTCGATAGTTCGATTTCAAACTCAGTGATACTGAATTACAACGAAAACAAAGTCTGGGGAAATTGTGTCTATAGGTAGAGTTTAGATAGGACGAACGGAAAGTTCTTCATATCATCAGAACGGGTTAAATACAATGTCTAACATACTGCATTATTGACGTATCATTCATCATTTTAAGTGAGGGGACACCTAACTAGATAACACCCCTAAACAAATTACTTTCCTACTAATACTTATTAATTTAAAAAAAATCTTTTTAAATAAAAACAACATTATTATAAATAATATTATATTTACATAGTTATAAATTTTATAGTTAAACTCTTTTTTTATTTTTTTATAGAAATTTATATAATATTATCCTCTCCTCCAGTGGCGTAGTAAATGGCTAGGCGCGATATCCGGTTAGGGGGTAATCCGGTTATGACCCCGGCTCTTGGGGCTGTGTGCTGCATATGAACCAGGGCGAATCCTACTAGAACAGAACCGGTGAAGGGTCCCCATGGATAGGAGCCGCACCAATAAAGCTCTCTAATTGTCATGAAAACTCCATTTATGCAGGCGTACCACCCAAACTATATGGCCGCAAAATTCCCACAGCAGCCTTGTAGCAAGAATCATTCAATGTTGGTAATTATGACACTGTGATACCTAGTACATATACTTGTTCATTTGTCGGCTGCGCTTACTAACTAGAGGTGTGTATCTAACACACGCACAAACAGCAATTACTGTCCCTAGGTTCTTGATTTATGAGATGAGTAGACTGTGTGAACAATGTCAAGGCTTATGTCTACACCGTATAAAATTTATTATATATGGTAAACCCAAAGATATTAGATCAATATGTTACATAGTCCAACACAAGGTTACTTGTATTTCGGATTCCAAGTTTCCACGTTCTTCATTGTATTCTCGTTCTTTGAGCATTGACCCAAATTCTATACTGCCTGTCGAAGTCTCTCTGATGGCATCCTGGAATTGTCTTCAAGATGTCCTCAGAGGCAGAGCCGAGTCAGGATCCGTTAAATGCTACCCTTTAGGAAACGCCAACGAACCGTTCTCCATGACTTACAGGGACCTCCTAGCCCAAGCTCGGCAGAACAGTGCCAAGATCTGTGGCATTTCGGGATTCAAAGACAAACAACCAGTACTCCTGCATTTTGCCACTCATATGGAAAACATCATCTGGTTTTGGTCTATCATCTTCGCCGGTGGGCTCCCTGTCATCCTAGCGTCAAGTGGTGTGAGCCACGACCAAATAACGGGACTCGCAATACTCATGGAAAATCCCATTTGCATCACCACAAATGACTTGATAAGCATATTTGGTGTAGATCATGGGCTGAACCTACTTGCAGTAGAGGACATTCAGAAGCAGGATAAGCCATGCACCATTCCCACTCACCATCCTCAATACCAGGAAGGTTCGGCCACAGCTGTGTTGATGTTGACATCTGGCAGCACCGGGAACCCCAAAGCTGTGAGTTTATCTCACGGTCAAATTCTCGCAGCCGTGGCAGGGAAAGCCGCTGTGCGCCCACTTCAGCCGGGAAACTTCCCATTCTTCAACTGGATAGGACTTGACCATGTTGCGAGTCTAATTGAAATACACATACAAGCTCTATGGCTTGGTATCGACCAAATTCATGCTCATGCGGCAGACATGGTTTCATCGCCAACAACGTTTCTGTCACTTCTCGATCGCCACAAGGTCTCGAGAACCTTCGCGCCAAACTTTTTCTTGGCCAAGCTTGTCGCGGCTGTTCAAAGTAACGGAAACCTAGATGATGATGACAACCAGAAATGGGATCTCTCAAACCTCTCCATTCTCGCGTCAGGGGGTGAAGACAACAACGTGGACACCTGTCTTGCGGCGTCTTCTATGCTATATAAGTATAAGGCTCCTCGGAATGTTATTACCCCCGGATTTGGCATGACGGAGACCTGTGCTGGGGCGATTTTCAACCTTGAATGCCCAGGCTATGACATCCGCAGGGGTGGAATGGTGTCATCGCTTGGCAGATGCATGGACGGCATTGAGATGCGCATCACAGTACCCGGAAAGGAACTACAGCTCGCTCCACCAAATGAAATCGGTGATCTTGAAGTCCGCGGGAGTGTTGTTTTCCAAAGTTATTATTGTAATCCTCGTGCTACGATGGATGCATTTACATCGGACGGCTGGTTTCGTACTGGAGATCAGGCGATGATTGACAGCCAGGGATTTCTAAGCCTTGCAGGCCGGGTTAAGGATGTCGTTAATATCAACGGAGTCAAATTTGCAATGGCCAATATCCAAACCGCTCTCAACCAAATTCTGGCCCATCGGATTGTACGTCTAGTCGCCTTCGCATCCAGGGCAGCCCACACCGAGCAGGTGATAATTGTCTACATTCCCAGGCATGCGGATGATATTCTTGAGATTGAAGACCTCGCTATCCAAACTTGCCAGCTTCAAGTTGGTGCTAATCCACTCACCTTTTCGCTTCGAGAAGAATCCGTATCGCTTTTACCAACTTCTTCCATAGGAAAGATCTCGCGCGCCAAGATCAGGACCCTGTATGAATCTGGGATTTTCTCGAAAGATGTTGAACTACATGTCGGCCGAGTCCGCCAACTGAAGGAGCAGAGGAGTGGAGGAGAGATTCGAGAGGCCAACGATACAGAGACCTTCCTAATTCGTATTCTCTCAGACCTTCGGAGGGTCGAATCTGACACAATCACCGTCAATACGTCTATTTTTGAGCTTGGATTCTCGTCCATAGACGTGATTCGGCTCAAATTGTATATTGACCGTGAACTATGTACCAGTGTACCTATAACTACGCTTATGAGGCATCCCACCATATCCACATTGGCTGAGGCTCTTAACCGGAACCGTGGTGACAACCTGCGGGGCGCATGGGAGAGTCCAGGCTATGATCCAGTTGTTGTGTTCAGTGCCAGCGGCAGCAAGACACCCTTATGGCTTGTACATCCCGGCATCGGCGAAGTACTCGTTTTCGTTGGGCTTGCTCAACATATGACCAACAGCGATAGGCCAGTGTATGCACTGCGCGCTAGAGGTTTTGAGCCTGGTCATGAGCGATTTAAATCTATTGACGAGGCTGTCGACACTTACATTGCAGCCATTCGACGACGACAACATCAAGGGCCGTATGCCATTGCGGGATACAGTTATGGGACCATGCTTGCTTTCGAAATCACCAAGAAGCTTGAAGCGGCAGACGGGCCTGGTATAGTACAGTTCCTCGGTAGTTTCAATCTACCTCCTCATATCAAAATACGAATGAGGCAGCTGAAGTGGAACAACTGCCTGTTGCATTTGGCATATTTTCTGGGATTAACAACTGAAGAAAAGGCTGAAAATATTGAAGCAAGTGACTTTCAAGACTTGAGTCGCGACAAGGCACTGGCATTCATTATTGAGCTAGCCGACAGGAGCCGTATGGAAGAACTTGGTCTTGACAACCCTGGATTAATTCGGTGGACTGATGTAGCATACGATCTACCCCGCATGGCTACCGACTATGACCCTCAGGGCGATGTAGCTGTTCTGGATATTTTCCATGCTATGCCATTGAAGGCGGCAGCCCGAAACCGAGAAGAATGGGTGAACATACACCTAAGCAAGTGGCGATCATTTTGTAGATCGACACCACGCTTTCATGAAGTCGGCGGTGCGCATTACACTATGATTGGGCCGGATCATGTTGCTGCTTTTTCGGCAACATTACTGTCTGCCTTGAATGATAGGGGTGTTTGAAATTCGGCCAACATTGTTTGTGGCATTCTAACAACAACTGGGCTTGCATGGAGAGCCAATTCTTTGCGGAGAAATTTCATCCTCAATTGATGTCTGTTCACGGCAGTTCCAACCTGTGGGCCGAATACGCTGGTGCCACAAACAAAGATGTCTGTATTAGAGTACTGTTAGTTACAACGGAGTTTAAGGCCCTTCACGCAACAACAACAACGTTCATTACCCCTACGTATGATTGGCTGAGACTAATAGTTGGATTCTTCGGCCTTATTGTTATGGGTGTATTTAGTATTAGTGGTATTATTATATAATAGTATGTAATGAATCTTCGGGCTACATAAACAGCAGCATGAGTTTTAAACAGCTAATATGTTTAAAGTCTGCTATTTTAACGCTGCTAAGGATATTAGTATTTTAATCTTCTAGCCAGTCTTCCGTCATCCTTTTAACCCACCGCTTTATGTTCCTCTCGAGGCCGGCGGCTGTAGGGGTTGACTCCAGGTCTACGGGAGCGATGGGGCTTGTTGCATCCCCAGAGGCAGCAGGCAGATCTCGCCGTCCTCCGACATGCTTATGGTCTTTGGTGCCGTGGGATTGTTATTGCTAGAGGTGCCCGAGTTGATAGACAATTATTATAATCCGGTATCTCATCAACTACATCCCCACGCCCGATAAGGAATGGGGAAACTGGATTGCTTCGCTATACAAGAGAAAAAATGGGCGATTTCGTGTATTCCAGTCTTTCTAGTTATATAGAAGTTAGATACAGTAGTCCACTGGTACGGAGATCGAAAACAGGGTTGCCTCATTCTCCAGTGTAGAACGCTTAAACCGACAAGTAAATTATTTTCTGCTTCTATTTTTTATTACGCCACGTTATCTTCACCAAAAAGTCAACTAAGGACAAAAAGGCATCAGTATGGCAACAAATATCGCTGCGTTTCGTATATCGAGGTTAACCATAAATACAAAGGAAGTTTGATCGGGAAGCTACATTATATGTCAGACACTTATCATATCCCACTGCCAAACAATACAATTGTGATGGCAATCAAGCTCAAAAATGACCAAGAAAAATCAATTTGGTTTATCTAAAGATCAAATGTTTCAATCCGGACTAGAAAAAGCTGCAATTATCTAAGCTTTCAGGTATAGTTGATATGTTAGATAGATATATGCGTAAGAAACCAGTTTTGAGGGCACCAGAATTGTCACCAGTTGAGAAGGAATTGCACAATATGTTAACCGTGGCCGTGAGGAGACACAAGTATGGTACATTTTGAACCTGATTTTCTTTTTAAACTTTGTTTTGATTAATGCAAGCGCATTTTGAGGCTGGTTTCAACCATGACTACCAACGCAAGATCTTGCGCCGTGTCGCAAGCTGATAATTCCTCTTAGGACCCTAAGCTGCCATCATCATAAACGATACTTCCCCCTACAACCGTCAGGATAGACCGTAGCTCCTTCAATTCTTCATCGGGGACAGCGAAATAATCCTTATTCAGAACAACGACGTCCCCGAGCCGTCCAACTTCAAGCGCCCCAAGAAGCCGCTCATCTGAGCCCCCAAGAAACCACTGGTTTGCGCGAGTGTACAGATGCAGCAGCTCTTGGCGGCTAATCTGCTGGCCCGGGTTGATTTGCTGACCTAGGGCATTCTTTCCCGTAGTCGCATAATAAGCGTGAATCCACGGATTCAAGGGCGCGATCTGCATGCCATCGGCTCCAATCCCGGCCGGGATACCACTAGCTAGGATATCCTTGAACGGCGGTCCGGCCTGTGGCCCCGTGCCGGCAAAATACTGCCAACCCGAGAGATTGACGCCGCCTCCTATCTTCTTAAGTCGTTCGAGATACTCGGGGGTAATCAGAGGTACATGGGCAACTACCCATCTTAAGTCCTCGACGCTATTGTTGGCGTTGATCGATTCGAATGCCTGTATCTGCGTTTGGAAATCACTATTCGTCAGGGAATGCACCTCTAGACGCCAGCCGGCCTTCGCTATGCGTTGCGCGGCCTCGTTGAAGAAGGGGCCGCCGGCGTAGTCCGTCGTTATGAATTCCCCAATCCCACCCGTCCGCACCATGTCATTGCCGAAGAACTTGAACGTGTTGAGGAGACGTTGTTGCACTGTTGTGACTTCAAGGCTGTCGTCCATATGCAGGAAGTTGATCCGGAGTCGTATGATGCCAGCCTCATCATCATAAACCGATAGCCAGGGAAGATGCATCGAATAGAGATCTTCATGAGCTGCGCCGTCGGACGGTGTGCCGGTTGCTGGGAACCCGCCTTGATCGATATGGGTTGTGACGCCTACAGATACGGCATATTCCATAGCATCGTGAACACCTCGTTTTCGATCCTCGAACGTGAGCTGTTTCCGGAGAGCAAGTAACGCCTTGCCGTTATTTACTCCTGAAGAAATGGAGCCGTTTGCTGCTATCACGGGCGGGTCAGGTAACGACTCAAAGAAAGTCTTCCCAAGACTATTCGTTGTTGCTGGTCCCGCGAAGCTGTATGACACGAATACCGGGTTGTTCGGTACAGCTTGGTCGAGTTCATCAAGTGTTGGAAGCCGCCTGTCGTCGAATTGATTAGGGTGGAACCCGCCAATAGTCGTTATGAAGCTGCCCGAAGCTACGCTATCGGCGCGCGACTGATACGTGTTCTGCACATCGACGATAGAGTAGGCATTCTCCAAAGGCGTATGATACCCCGGTCTGTTCCCTAGCAGAACGATGTGGTTATGACAGTCGATCAATCCAGGAATCGCAATATGACCCTGCAGGTCCACGACGCTGGGCGGTTCGTCGAATTTGTCCAGGGCCTCCGTCTGGCTTTCCCCGACATAGATAATGATGCCATCCTTGATCCCAATCACTGATGCCACCTCCCCTCCTTCGCTCATAGTATGAATATTTCCATTACTAAGTATCAAATTCCCCTGAAGCGGTCCCTTTACTCGACGATAGCTGTTTGTTTGATTGACACCGGCACCAATCGCCAAACCGTCGTGACGTATAAATAACAAGAATAAAACCGGGACAAGCAAGCGCTTCATGAAAGAAAGTGAATCAAGTGCGATCATTTTAGTTGCCTCAGTGTCCCTGTAACGTTGGATTCCTACCTAGGTGAGTATATAATTAGTCTGAGGGACTGCCTGCTAACGATATTTGATGCCATTTATGTGTCTGGATTCCATTTCATTTGTCAAACTGTTCGGATCTCAATCAGCGCTGACATCGGCTTGGCAGTAAGAGCTTTGTAAGCCGGCATTTGGGAATTCGGCTGTAGATCATCTCCTTGCGAGCCGTGGTTACATTGCATCTTGCCTTTCATTACGCAACGAGGACCATGAAACCGAACACACACGATACGACTCAGGTAAGTTGTCACAGTGCTTCATATAATTAAATGATTGAAATGCCGATCCAGTTTCGTTGTTAGACAAAATGGAAGCAATGTTGGAGTTTCCTGGGCGGACAAGATGAGTATTGACAAGTTGCCGGGGATGGCGGGCTAATATATAAAATTTTTGGTTGGCGTGTGCCATCCTTGTAATCGGCTGGGGTTTCCGGCTGGGGTGGAATGCACGGTGTTGATGCCGGGTATCTCCGGACAAAAGGGGTAATACCCCGACAGGAAACACATGGCTCTAAAATTGTTGATCAATACTACAATCAAGGGTCACATTTCCATTAATCATTAAAGGCGACTGCGAATGCCCGTTCTAATATACATATGTTATATAACCAATTGTCTAGGCGTAGGTACATTGCCGTCTTTGCCCGAGGCTATTATATGTTACATAGTATATATATGCGTGACCGACGAACATACTTTACGAGGACTCTCGTCGCAATTACTGCTCTAATCATCCAGCCATAACTTGGTTCTTTCTTGTCAAGGGCAACAGTGACCGAAAATCTCAACTCATTAAGCTGATCACTTCTTCCGTTGTTGCATGGCCTGTCGACGCCTCCTGCTCAAGCAAGGCCGCCTGGTCGGGGTCGGGGTCGGGTACGGACTGCTTGAGCCAGGGTTTCCAGAGGGGTACGAAGGGGACGAAGGGTATGATCCTGTTGGCACAGACGAAGGATAAGATGAGGCCCCGGATGAAGGCGTAGCAGAAGGGCTTGACTGAGGGTTACCAGAGGGATACGACGGGTAAGAAGAGGACGAACCCGTTGGCGTAGGCGAAGGGTAAGATGATGGCCCGGTTGAAGGCGTGGCAGAAGGAGTGCTAGAGGGAGCAGGGTAACTTGACGCAGGGTAACTAGATGAAGGAACCGGCAGCGAGCTTCCCGGGTAGTTTGATGGGCCGACTGAAGGGCTCGACGAAGATCCCGACGAAGGAGTGACTGAAGGGCCTGTTGAGGGCGTAGCTGATGGTGTATTTGAAGGCACTGGATGACTTGAAGCGGGATAGCTAGATGGTCCCGATGAAGGAGTGACAGAAGGACCTGATGAAGGCGTAGCCGATGGCGTATTTGAAGGAGGTACGGGGTACGAGTTGATAGGAGAAGAAGGACCCGACGAGGGACTAGCGGATGGCGTGTTTGAAGGCGCCGGGTGACTTGAAACGGGATAGCTCGACGGTGGCACAGGGTACGAGCTTCCAGGAGAAGAAGAAGGACCCGACGAGGGGGTAGCAGATGGCGTATTTGAAGGCGTCGGGTGGCTTGAGATAGGATAGCTGGACGGCGGGACTGGGTAAGAATTGGCAGGCACAGATGAAGGTCCAGTTGGAGGCACGGATGGGCCCGAAGAACCTGGCACTGGATAGCTCGACGGTGGCACAGGGTAAGAGCTCAGCGGGGCTGATGAAGGTCCTGAAGATGGTGTTGGTGTCGGCGTTGGGTTACTTGATGGTGGCACTGGGTATGAATTTGCCGGTGCAGAAGAAGCCGGAAAACTTGAAGGGGTTACCGGATAAGAGCTTAGCGGGGCTGATGAAGGTCCTGAAGATGGTGTTGGCGTTGGCGTTGGCGTCGGGTTGCTTGATGGTGGCACTGGGTACGAATTTGCTGGTGCAGAGGAAGCCGGAAAACTTGAAGGGGGTACTGGGTAAGAGCTGAGTGGGGCGGATGAAGGTCCAGGGGAGGGTGTTGGTGTTAAGCTGCTTGATGGTGGTATAGGTAAAGAGTTTGCCGGTGCAGATGAAGCCGGAGAGCTTGGTGCCGGGTAGCTAGATGAAGGGACGGGATAAGAGCTCGGCGGGACAGATGAAGGCCCCGAAGAGGGTGTTGGTGCCGGGTTACTTGATGGTGGCACCGGCAAAGAGTTTGGTGGCGCAGACGACGGAGCTCCCGAAGGTGTTGGCGATGGCTCCGGGCTAGGTTCTGGACTTGGCTCAGGAGTGGGCTCTGGAGTGGGTTCCGGAGTTGGCTCAGGTTCAGGAGTAGGCTCTGGAGTAGGCTCTGGGCTTGGTTCGGGAGTCGGCTCTGGAGTGGGTTCCGGAGTTGGCTCAGGAGAGGGCTCTGGAGAGGGCTCCGGAGTAGGCTCTGGGCTTGGTTCGGGAGTAGGCTCCGGAGTAGGCTCTGGGCTTGGTTCGGGAGTAGGCTCTGGAGTAGGCTCCGGGGTGGGTTCAGGCTCTGGAGTAGGACAGATAGTTGTCCCGGGGCCTGAAACTTGTTTAGTCCCAACAAATTCCATTTTAGCGGAGGGTGTTCAAATAACCCAAGATAATCTCTTACCTCTTAAAATAGCGTTGTCGAAGTAGAGAGAAATCTGAGGAAGTCTATACGGAGTGCAGGTGACATAAAACCCAAACACCATGCTCTTCTTTGTGGCCGTATATTTACCGGAGAGAGTTTTCCAGCCGTTCTTATTACTTTTGTACCAGTCCACATTTGACTGCAAGATATTTTCATATGTGAGTGTGTCATGGTAGAGATATACGGCGCAAGTCTCCTGGATAGCGTTGGTGATGACGACGCTGAAATCGATCGCAAAGTCATACTCAGTTCCGACTACTAGACCATTCACGTTCTGGGTCATGGTGTTGTAACCAAGATTCGCAGTTGTCTTTCTACGTAAATTCCGTCAGCATCTCATGGGGTTTGTAGTGGTAGATGTTTCGTTGGAAACATACAGTGAAGAAACACCATCAGATACATGGTCAGTGCTGGTGGTGGTTATGATGTTGGTAGACCAACCTTGCACACCATTTTCGAACGAAGGATTCACAAGAAGATTAGGCGAGTTCTGTATGTAACAATCGTCGGTGGCGGCGACGAAAGCCGTAGCAGTGGCAAGAATGGCCGAAGCCAAAGATTTCATAGTTGGTTGACGAGTCATAATGAGTGTGTGCAAACCAGGGACTTAACGAACGACTTGGTTGCGGTAACGAGGGTCTAGCGAAGGAGAACAAGACAGGACCAGCAATATCATAAGGGGGCCATATCTCTATATACAGATGTAAATCTAGTTGCCATCGTGAATTTTCCGAGCGACGACCCAACGCGCCGGACACTTGATAGTACCATACAAGGGCGATGTAGGGTGGAAGATAGAGTCCTGGTTATTTCCACATGGTTTCCTCAACGTCAATCGTTAACGTAGAGCTGAATGGACGCGCTGAACACTGACACTATTGATGGTACTAGACCTGATGCGGGCCCAAGTAGCCCTGGGGACACGATAGTTGTGGTCTAGATCTTACCAGTGCCCCTGGTTTTTTTGCGGATAGAAACTTTCGCGAGACTTCAGCCGCAGCCCCCAGAATAGCTTACCCCTGGCTCAGCTGCAGCGCGGTCGAGATTGTTTACCTTGCAGGGCCGCAAGCCTCGCTAACACGTGCGATGTGCTCCACTCGTGCACAGTAGTTGGTTTGGCCGGAGAATTTGATGTCGATCTCCCCGGCCGGCAAGTGTGGAGATAAAGCTTGGCAAGGTATATCGCGCATCTATCCATTTCGACTATATTATATGGTACACACCCCATTGTGGGAGGCATTAAGAGGCTCATAAATGTAAGCGCTGATGTATTACCCCGAGTCTCATAGCCAACCCACTTTCAAGCATAAATCCAATGCCCTCGTCCACTCCAGGCCCTATTGTGGGTTTGAACCCGTAGTCACCAAGCTCCTTATCACCTTAGAAGCTAAAGCGACTATTTCTTCCTATAGTCAGTTTGTTAGCGCCGATATATTAGGCGCCTCTAAGCGAACGGGTTCCCGGCTATGAGTCGCGGTCCCGACTATCGCTTGAGCGTCAGGCTACTTCGCGCTTTCATCCAGTAAACAGTCCTTTGCTCTAAGGCCCAGGAGACTTGGCGTTACACCTTCTTTTGCCTTTCCCTTCCGTTATCGCCTTGACCGGAAGCCCCTTGATAGTCGCTGTCTCACCGTTGTCGGCCTAAGTGGTCGCGCGGCTCCAATGCCACCGGACACCCTTGCATTAGCAATCTGTATATAGTCAGATAAACCCACGGAGGCGGTTTCAGAGACCTTCGCGCAACAAAAAGTGACTATGACCTACCTAAACACCCGGTTTTCAATACAGGTTTAACAGGAATACGGCCAACAGCACAAGGCGCGCGGATTGCCTGATCAACTCTTTCTTATTCATATAGACCCTCCCGTCTAGCCCACCGGGTGCCACTCGGTCTATTCCGGATATCTGAAAGGGCCGGTTGGTCACTGAGTGCACGTTTTCGGACGCTAGAGGACCGCGACAGGTTCTTCTCTTAACCACAATCTATGACACCGACTTTCAATACCTGAAAGCCTGGGGACGAGCGGGCAGTGTGGAGGGCAGCGTGGTCCACAGCGCTTGCGATTAGAGGCCGCACCGTCCCGGCGCCCGGTGCGTGGCTGGCGGTATGTTCGGCCCCAATTCGCATCTTAATCATGGCCGTGGTGGGCCCTTGTGATGCCCGGCTGTGTACTCGATACGAGTAGCCGGAGCGCCATGATTACTACACAAAAATAAGCGTAGGATCTCAACTGAGAAGATCCACGGCGAGTTGAGGTGGTTTACAACAATTCATTGCGACAAATTATCGCCTTGATGTATTATTCGGCAGCAGTACACCATCTGAAGCCATATCTCTGTTTCATCCTGTAACACCTCAACCCTTGTTTAGCTTTCCCGATTGACTGACCTATCTGTGCATTGTTAGTGTATGTTCCAGGAGGGTGTAGTATGGCTCCATCTCCTCCAGGCCCTATCATCCGAGATTGCCAAAGCTGTCAACAAATCGCACGTCCACAACAGGCGTGTCATATTACTCGATTCCCAAGTCTCAGATTAAACATGATGTCCAAATCAATCCGAGTCACGGTATACAGCGGCAGACGCTCGGCTGAAATCCTCCCATCTAGACATGGACAGCTTCGATTCTACGACTAAATTCAAAAACGACACGGCTATCGGCCCAAGCAAAGTGCACAAGCTACTATAGATCTGATAGAGCGGTCAGCCACAGAGCTCCTTAAGCGTGCCAGGGCCTTTCCCACCTGTGGAGTGCGGTTCTTAATACGTCAAGTTAAAGGACAAGGAGAAGTCATCAACAAAATTGATAGCACAGCCGGCAGCGGCGAACGTCAAGAGTATCGTCCATTACGCCGAATGTTTACGTGAGCTGCCAGCGGAGGTTCCACAAGAGCGCATGTATGCCCCAAAAGCTCGACGCTGTTGACCGAAACAATGACAATATAGTTGCCCTTCAATTCACCAATGGGACCGTGCATCAAAGTGACATGCTAAGACGGACGGTATATGTAGCACGGTTAAAGGGGCTCGTGGATATCGGAGATGCACGAGAATATTCGTGGGCGGCGAACAACATATACGTCAGCGCCGCACACAGTTAAAGTAATACTTGATTGACTAATAAGTAACTTGACCAGTTAAAACAAAATAACGATTCAGAATTACTTGCCCAATCAAAGCAAAGATTTTTATTATTTGCAAGTACTTGTAATTAATTATAATTAATTTTCTATATTTTTTTCTATTTTTTATAAAGTATATTTAACAAAAAATACTTCGTACGTACCTACCTACTTACGTAGTAAGTATTCCTTTCGTAATAAAAATTTCTTATTAATAGCCTACGCTACACCTAGCTACAGCTAGCTACACCTAGCTACACCTAGCTACACCCAGCTATATATAAGTACCTACCTACCTACCTGCCTACACTTAGCCTAGCCCTTACGCGAATAAGTAATACTACACGTGTTATTATTAAGGCTATTTAAAACTAATTACATTTTATAAGCAGTAATACAAAAAAAAAAAAACTGCTAACCCTTAAATTTACTTACTTAGTTTGCTTAACTAATTAATTGCTTAAGTTAAATAAGCTAAACGCTTAATTTAGTTAAATAAGGCGATTTTAGGTGTTAATCAAGTTAAATCAAGTTAAAGCGATTTGTTTGATTTGACTTAACTGTGTGCGGCGCTGATATACGTGCCTCACAACACATCGAGCGACGGTCAGCCGGTCTAGGTGGTGCTTGTCTCAACCGATGGCCAGGAATTCAAGTCATCAGATCGCTGGTCTCGAACTGTAACCGCGAGAGCAGAAACCTGTTTTATGACTAGACACCGCATCTAGCGCAGGCTATAAGACGAGGTACGCCGTTCAACTTTAATATGTTTTAATTACATCGGACCGTGATTAGCATTCACGGGGAACACTACGTCACGTAATTGTGGGAACATCCGCTCGCATGGAGTTACGTTTCTGTTGCAAGGCAATGTGAATATTTAACGTGGTAGAAGAAATGGAGTCAGTGACTAGGAATTCACCGTGAATGATCATTATATGCACTGTGGCCTGTAGCTTCCCTAACATGTCCGGGGACTTATGTGCGTAATTGGCGATGCCGCACACGCTTTACCACCCTGGTAAGCCTTCGGCAGTGGCACGTTCACCGAGGACAGTCTCATTCCATCGACCTTGCCTGGTCGCGCAAGGTCGTCATCCGAGACGAGTTCACCGCCCTCACACGCAGCGCATTGTTGGCTGAAGTCGGGAAACTGGCAATATTTGTCATGGAAATCGCGCGATAAGACAGCCTTTGAATGGAAGCATTCAGGGCCGCTTTTACAGAGATAGGACTTCATTATCGGAAGTGACATGGATTGGTTAGTTGGTATATTTAACGTCGGGGGAAGGACAAGTCTTCGAGCTTCCCTAGGGGCATGCGGCGTGTGAGGCTACCTGCACTATCTATCATTCTACCTCTCGGGAGGACACTCTAGTATACAAGATATCTTACAAATCAAACCCGCGGGCATGCGTGACAGTCAAACCGTTACCGATGGTCCCGCATGAAGTGACATGGAGAAACATCGTAGGAGAAAGTATAACTCAGGCTAACGTCTTGGCTGACACTACATAATATCTAAATGGTACGTACAGTGTATATGGAGCACACTGGACAGTGTTATCGGGATTAATACATGTATATAATTAATTGACATCAATAGGGGCTGTGACCGTCATCTGCAATGACGGACATTGTTTCAGTACCGAACTGCGCTTGTAAGACAATCAGAGTTACATGTCGCAAAAGTTTATTTTGATACCCGATGTAGAGCGTCGCGCGAAGAGACCAATCATCGTACAACGTTCTCGCCAACCGCTACCATCCCGTCCTGTTACTCCAGTATCAATGGAATTCAAGCGTAAGACCGTTCTGGTTGTCTTGCCCCAGATACACATAGCCATCACCATCGCGATCATCAATCTGAAGCTTCAAGTAGATGGTTGTACGACAATTCACAAAGCCAGCGACATGGCTCGCAGCTGTGTCGACCTCGGACCAGTCCGTTGTGTCAGGGTGAAGTAGCGGCCAGCCCTCTTGGACCGCTGCGTCCGCGATTGGCACGATATTCTCCCAGCTCACGTCTCCATCTGGAAGCTGCGACAGTTGCTGAGCAGCCAGCAAGCCGTTGCCGATGACGGTGAAGTCGCGCTCATCTTTCGCTGCCTGGACCCAGCCGAGCACTGCAACACTCGTAGTCAGTTATCGCCATTTAGAGCGCGATTTGTAGGGGCTTCAGAGGCCTCTAGTCACTCTCTTGTTCCGAAAGGCAGTTTCGTGCTCTGAAAGGCGCTAAAACAAAACGAAAATAGTTCCGAGATTTACTCACTGCAAGTACTTGCATCGTCTGGGATGCCTTCGAATATGGCGATGTTCTCTATCGTAGAGATGTTGCCGGTTCGCTGAACTTCGAGTTGCGAGACTGCTGGGCTTGACAGGCTTGTCTCTAGCGGAAGCACTTGGTACATCGTGGGTTGAACGAGGATGTTTGGGTTGGTGTCATCCAGTTGAGCTCGTTTAGAAACCGAACGGGAAGGATGAGTTGGCTTTGACATGCCCACAAGGGCAAGGCACATAATCACGGCAATCTTCTTGGTGAAAAGCATTTTCTAGAGTATGCTCTGTGAGTGTTGATTGAATATGAATAAAGAAAAGAAGACGGTCTATGATTAAACTAAGAGAGATCCCAAGAGGTTGCTGGGCCGGGTATTTATATTAGTTTGGGATCTCGCGAATCTGCTTGCATCTGGTTTGATAGCAAGATGCTGGAAATATAGGCACCCATGTGGTTCGTTACACCAGGTGTCCAGGGCAATCAACGAAATTTAAGGTTTGCCTATCGATCGCAACGGCATGATCTCATCCCACTATTCCAAGACGGGCTCGGCTAGACATTCGGCAAGCTAAGCCTTAGTAGGTCATCCGAGTCTTCAAATATAGTAGAATGTGTACTTCCGCGAGGATCCTCATTAGAAATACGAAGTGAGAAGTGTGATCGATGAGACATAACCAGTAGGCTCGATATTGCACTGGAAGAAAAAGCTGTCTAAGCCCAGTAATGGGTCGCTGTCGTGGCACCGGACATGTACTTGTCCATTCTTGGCAGAACCACTCAACTTGCACAGCATACTGGGCTAGCACCGATGAATAGGTTGTAGTTGTTTTGATAATTGGGGAAGCCCCATTATAAATGGAATATACTTTCAACGATTAGCATAGTAGGCAATCCCCTATTTTATGTGGGAACGACTCTTTTTCGTTCCATCTGTACCCCGGATTGTAGAGTTAACGTTGCAGTCTGGGAGTATTATCCTCCTATTAACTAGAGTAAAACGGTCGTGATGCGGGGTCCGAATGCGGGCAGCAACTTGAATGGCCGTGACACAAAATAAGCTTCCCGTGGCTTAGAAATATCTCGGAAAAGGTTGTATCACTTGCCAGCCTACATTCTACCAGTTCAGTCCGATTGACACTGCATTGCAAATCACTATACAGAGCCTATCAACAGAGGGGACCAAATATAGAGGAACCGTGGACTCGAGGGTGTTAAATTGGAAATCAAAGCACATCCAGTTCGACAGAACCTATATATGCTGTACACTGCAACCCATACAATACTACATGCTGCGAAGACCAATATTTCGTACAGTGCGAACTACTACTGACGCACTATAATACTCAATGTCAGAGTTCTATGTCGGATAAAGGCAAAGGTATTTGGGCCCCTTCCCACAACAGCTATGGTTCTCATCTATCCCATAGTTGAGACTTCGATGGGCTTCTAACAAATAGATTGTTCAATTGTATTGCCGTTGAGGGTGTCTCAAATCGGCCGTTAGCTGACGGAACAGAATATTCCAAATGGAAATTGTGAATACTACAAAAGTTTTGTTCATTGAAATATTACAACATGTCTGCGATTGCCAGGAACTTGTATGAGTGTCAAGCATAAAGATAACTAAAAACTATTGTTGTTATGAGAAGGGGCCTGAATCACCTTCGTAAGCTATCCTTGGCTATACGCATGTGAGCTCTCTGCCACGGAACGTAACAGCGACCTTGTCAAGACAGTTGACGATACCTGCCGGCGTTCGATAGCCAGCAGACATGGAAAGTATTTTTTAAGTTTCTGAGTCTATTTTAACCTTTCACCTAGTATGATGATGCGTCTGCCGAGTGAAGATGTTGTCGCAGCAACGTTCTGCACAGCCGAACTTTGCTTGTATGTACTAACAAACATGGCGCGTGTTGGAATATACTCACCACCGCTCGGGTGCACAACTATTTACAATGCATCTCCTCGTAACTTCTTAGCTCTGTGAGACATTCTATTATATCTCGACACAATGCCTGCTACCGTGATAACAGACAAAGAGAACGAAGCTGCAAGGGTCTCCGTCTGCAGTGACGATTCCCGGCCTCGTAAACGGGCCCGCCTGGATCATATACCAACTACCGACCTATCAGCAACAACAACCACATTCGCACAATCGAATGATGTCGCCAACAACCCCGCTCAACTCGCCCCCTCGCATCCGCAGTTACACCTCGGGCTGTTTGAGATTGCCAGGAAGCTGGGCGAGGGCGGGTTTGGCCAGGTGTACCTCGCTAAGCACCGGGAGTCAGACTTTATCTGTGCGCTTAAGATACTAGACAAGGAAAGAATTATGGATAAGGGGGAAGAAAGACACGTCAAGAGTGAGATTGAAGTTCACAGCCGCCTCCGACACCCAGGGATCCTCGGCTTCTACGGCTGGTTCCACGATTCCGAGCGCATTGTCAGTAAGTAATTCTCGGGACCGTTTTCTTCTTATTTTGGCAATTTTCAAGACATGAGACTTGTTGAGACAAGAAAGTGTCCTAAACCTTCTGAAACACTCGTAAATCGCACTCCAAATGCCGATGACTGACTCCGAGTGTTGCAGTGATCCTCGAGTATGCTATCGGAGGGGAGTTATACGACGCTCTGAAACGGGAGCGACGGTTTTCGGAGGAGTGCGCGGCGACGTACGTCGCCCAAGTCGCGTACTCCTTGTTATACATGCACAGGAAGCACATCATGCACCGCGACATTAAACCCGAGAACATCCTCCTAGGGCTCCACGGTGAGCTGAAGCTGGCCGACTTTGGCTATGCCGTCTATGCCCCTGATGACAGGCGGGATACCAAATGCGGCACTCTGGACTATATACCGCCCGAGATGCTGAGGTCCGGTAATGCTAGTTATACTAATGCTGTTGACCTGGTGTGTATAAAAGCCTCCTGTTCCTGATACCTTAGTCTCCTTGTTTCGTATAATCTAGCAAGTTCTATGATGTGACACCTAGAAACCTTTACTAACGTGTTTCTATCCACGCAGTGGGAACTTGGCGTCTTAACGTATGAGTTTTTAACGGGTAGACCCCCGTTCGCGGACGACGAGGACTCCGTGACACGGAAGAAGATTCGAAAGTTGGATATAGAGCCGTTACCCGCCTCCATATCCTCAGAGGCAAAAGATTTCGTTCACTCGGTAAGCGCCATCCCCTTCTACCGCTAGCCACATCTTGAGTACTCGTAAACAAATGAGTAAGAAGATTGTCTTGTATCTCCCTTGCCTGTTCCGTCATCCCGTTTCTATTGACTGACTAGGTGTCTAGTTGTTGGTCTTAGACCCTTCGAGTCGATTACCACTCGAAGACCTTCTCGAGCACCCCTGGATCGTGAAGAACTGCAAAGAGCCGGGATAGTGAGTGGCGCCAGGGATTGTATTATTATTCGGAGTTTCGGCGAACCTCGACAGGATATACCATGGAATTTAAGAGCATGATCTGGCTAAGGCGCATTTAAGATACCAGCGACTATCTCGTCGCACTTGAGGGTAAATTCTAGTTTCAAAATTGATGTCACGGTGTTTTGTGTGTGGGCTCCAAGAGATACATACCAGCTGGGAAGGCCGATAGGCAGCTCCATTTAGGCTAGGAATTTGGATATATTGTATATTCTCCTGCACGAGAAATCTATTATTGTGACATAGGTACAGTTTGATCACTCTCCTTCTCTTTGTTCCCTGTGAACTGTATGCTGGTAGCTCCAAGACTGCAAGGTAGGTTTCAGTACATTAAGCGAGGAATCTGGCGATAGCCGGTTTCTTCGGAATACTTCTAGATGCAGAATATGGTCATTTTAGCCATTTAGCAGATAGGACCAATGAGGCTTGCCATACTTGAAGTAAAATTACATTTATCAGAACTTTAAAAAGCCACAAAGAGGCATATCCCAGTTGGCACGAGAAAGCTCTCATTTCTTCATAGCAGCTAGTATCCCCCGTGCATCAATAAAGTCAAATTCGTCCATCGTCTCCTCCCATAATTGCTTTCGAGCCGCTTCTCCCTCAGGCGTGTACAAGAAGGCGGCATAACTATAACACACTACTGTCAGCAAAACAGCGAACATAGGCCTATCCAGACAGATCACGAGATAGGGGGATAGACTTACGATGAGATCTTCCAATTAGCCACATAGCAGCCATGCGACTCTGCACCCTTGACGACGGCAGCATCGACATATGTCGACCCACCAACGGCCAGACTCCGAGCCAGGATCGCCTTATAGAGATAAAAGAAAGCAACGACAGGCCCAGGAGCTCTGCCCTGCAGATTCGTGCTCCTGACAAGTCCCGGATCCACTAGGTTGACGATGACCCCGTCCTCAATCTTCACACGCTGCACCAGTTCGATAATAAACAGATGAGCTAGCATCTTGCTGACTGCGTACCGCGCCACCGGCTGCCAGGGTCGGGACCTGTCGTCCAGCGCGGCGAGTATAGGAGCGCCCGCGGGCTCTGACAGCGTGCTGCCCCGTGCCGTGCCCGAGTTGACGATAGTCAGCCGGCCCGGCTGCTCTCCTGTAAGCTTGGCGTTGAGAATGGGGAGCATCAGAATGGCTAGAAGCATGGTCGACAAGTAGTTGACCTGGATGCTGTTCTCATGCTTTGTATGAGGGTTCGTAGTAAAATAGGGCATCTGTACACCTGCGTTGAGGATGACTATGTCGAGTCGGCTCAGCTCGGCGTTTGCGCGACCCGCAAAGGCTTGGATGGATTCATAAGAGTCCATGTCCAGCAGCCAGACTTGGATGTTTGCTTCGGGATACTGCTCGCCCAGCTTCGTAGCGACCTTTTGGCCCTTGTCGGCTGAGCGTACAGCGAGTACGAGGCGCGAGAGTCCCATGGCCAGAAGCTGACGTGCTGATTCGAGTCCTAGACCGCTGTTTGAACCTGTTATGATGGCGACTTTGCCGTCGATCCTCGTGTCCTTGGGGGGCCATTGGACTGGGGACCGGAACTGCGAGTTGAGGAATAGAGTACCGGGACTTTCTGTGGGTGGCCCAAGATCGAGTGATCGTGGCATGATGACAGATATGGTAGTGAATCGTATAAGGCGAGCTCGGAACAGTCAAAGCCCTATTTCGTAAAAGGGTGCTCACTAAATACCATGAATGAATGACGATATGAGGAAATTATGCAGCTAGAGGTTTCATCTTGGTGGAAAAGTATAGACACTTGTTGATTTACAAGATCGCGGGAATAAGAATATAGATATACGTCTTCCTGGAGCCCAAATAACCAAACATGCATAGCCCGCGGGTTGTTGAACTTTCCGTATCAGGGGATATACTCGTCCTGAACGGGTATAAATGAAGCTATCCAGACATTCACTAAACCAGGTTAGGAAATCAGTCTAGCCTTGGCATTTTCCTTCTTTCCTCCATGATGCTAAACCCCATTTGGAAATCATTCTAGTCTTGGCATTTTCCTCTCCTGCTAAACGACTCAGCATTCACAGCAGCCAACTAATTCCTGAATTTATCTGTCTTTCCAGGGCAACATTGTCATCCTAGCACTCTAGAATCTACGGTATATCGGATAATTCGGCTTTAGATTCTAATGCGCTCCCACTAGTCTAGACTCATTGCCGCCCCCTGGCTGCGAACTCTTGGCACAATGGCCGACGCCTTCCCGTTCATAGTGACAACTCCAGAGGATCGGTATGCAAATGGAAAGCGCAAATTGGTCCGCAGCCATGTTATGCGCGGCAGAAATCAAAAGAGACGGCCGTCGAGACCTCCGTCATGCATTAGTGGCCATCCCGGACACGTCAACCCTTCTCCATCTATGAGAAAAGTTCCATCGATATCAGCCGGAGTTTGCGAGGTATCGTATGAACTGAAACTACCAGCTGATTTGGACCCGTATACACTAGATATAATACGACAATGTACCTAAGTTCGCACCCTCTAGATATGTGATAGGGTGGTAATGCTAACTAATAATTCGGACTCTAAGTGAGATGGGCGATCGGCCCCCCTGATCTTGGGTTAGTCCAGGATCAGTCTGAGCTGTCGTGGCTTGACCCAATAAAGAGTGACCAAGCGTGTCTACATTTCACCATGTTCGTCGCCAAGATGTGGAAAGACTCTATCGCCTTGGAGGGGGGACATAATACCATTAGTCAAGCTTCTCTGGTTAGCTACGGGAAAGCGCTGAACATCCTGCAACAACGTTTCACTGCTAGCGCTGGCGATGGGTCTATGTCGGACTCGACCTTACTAGTAGTCACTGGTCTTGTTATGGGTTCGCTCGCACTCCGCGATTTTCAGACGGCCTTGAATCACGTTAAGGGTCTGCATCAAATGGTTGTGTTGCGAGGGGGTTTGTCAACACTGAACGGAAATAAGCAGCTGCAATTCAAAGTCTGCCGGTAAGTTTAATTACCTGTTCCTGGTTGCGGACAGCAAGTTAACTAGGAAAATCAGTGCCGATATATCGGTTGCTCTAGGCACAGGATGCGACGTATTCTTCTTTTCCGAGACCGAAATTACATGGGACAGCTATATAGCTTCATCAGACCACAGGGATCTGCGCAAATCAACGAAAACACCAACCCCATTGAAGCAGAATGTCGTCGGTATGCCTGAGCGGCTGCGTATCATTTGGGACGATGTGTCGGAGGTCGTTCGATCCATCAACATCGCCGCGCAATGTACTCGGAGCATTGACTTTAAGCTTTATCAAGAGGCCATGATTTCAATTCATTACCGTCTTATCAAGCTAAAATTCGAATCAAAAACTTTTGATGAGCTAATCCGTTTAACTCTGCTGGGCTTTTGTAGCGGCATATTTCTCCAGTGGCGCAGTGTCAAGTTCCGCTTCGAAGACTTGGCCCGGCAACTCATAATAGCCCTTCACAGCGTTCTACATAGATAAAATAATATCTTGTTTGATTAATAAATAATTTAAATAATTAAAATAAAACAAGAGCTTGAATTTTATTTTAAAATAAGATAAAGATTTTCTTTATTTCTAGTTAATTAATAATTAATTATAAATAATTTTTTTTATTTTTTTTTATTTTTTATAAAATATATTTAATAAAAAAAGTTTATTGCCGACTTTTTTACTAGCTTAACTTTACTACTATTTAATTAAACTATTTAATTAAACTTTATTAGTTTTATTATTATTTAATTAGTTTTATTAAATTTAATTTTATTATTAAATTTACTTTTAATATTAAAAATTTTAATTATTTATAGCTTTATATGTTTTATATTTAATATTAAAAACTTAATAAATTTATAATTAACGCTGTTAAAGTTATTAATTTATACTATTTTTACTATAGTATTAATATTTTTAACCCGGATTAAAGCAGCGTAAAAACGTTAACTTTTTAATATATAAAGTTTTTTAGTTTTTTTTATTTTTTTATGTTAATAGTACTACGTGTATTATAATTAAAGTTATAAAAATATTATTTTTAAACTTAGGTTTTTTTAAGCTTTTAAATTATATAACCTTTTATTATTTTATTATATAACGTTAACTTTAATTAATAAATAACTTTTTTTTAGTTTTAGCTTATTTATATTTTTTATTATTGTTTTTTTTTATTTTTACTATTATTTATGTTTTATAATTAGTATTAAAAAACTAATATTATTAAAATTAATATATTTTGTTTTTTTTAATAATATAATTTTTATTTTTTTTGTTTTTTTTATTATTATTTTATTTAATTATTATTTATATATTTTGTTTTATTTTTTTTATTATTTTTAATACTAGCTTATATTTATTTTTATTATTATATATATTATAAATAGTATTAAAAAATTAATATTTTTAGAATTAACGTATTTTAAACTATATATATATATTATTTTTATATTTCTTTATTATATAAAGTAAAATAATTATTTATATTTTATTTATAATTATTTTTAATTATTTTTAATTATTTTTAATTATTTTATATAGCTATTTTAATACTAGTTTTTATTTATTTTTATTATTATATATATTATAAATAATATTAAAAATTTAATATTTTTAAAATTAACGTATTATAAGCTATATATATATATTATTTTTATATGTTTTTATTTTTAAATAAAAAATACGGTTTTTTATTTTATTATTTTTAGTTTATTTAACTTATTTATTTTATTAATATTAATTTAAATCCTAGTTTTTATTTATTTTTATTATTATATATATTATAAATAATATTAAAAAACTAATATTTTTAAAATTAATATATTTTAAGCTATATATATATATTATTTTTATATATTTTTATTTTTAAGTAAAAAATATAGTTTTTTTATATTATTATTTATTTTATTTAGCTTATTTAGCTTTATTAATTTATATAGTATAATAAATTAATTTTTTTATTATTATTATTTAAATATGTTAATTTTTTATATATTTTATATTAATATTTATATGAAAAGTTTAATTATTGCTAAGGTTAATAAATACTTTTTTAAAATATAAAGTAGTAAACCGTTTTAAGCCGAGTAAGCTTAACGTAATATTTTATATAATTTTTAGCAGCTAGGGCTTTTATATTAAGTTTTAAAACGTTATTTATTAAAGTATTTAGCTATTATTTAAATAATACTTTTAATTTAAATTTTTTTTTTAAATATTATATTATTAATCAGCTAGAATATAAAACTAGTAATAATATTATTATATAATACTAAAAATATTTCCTTAAAGTATAATATATTATTATTTACGGGTAAATAATATTTTTTTATATATATATACTAAGGTTAAAAGTTTAGCTAATAATAAAATAATTTAAAAAATAAACTAAAAATATAAAGCTAGTAATAATATTATTATATAATATTAATAATATTTTTTTAAAGTATAATATATTATTATTTACGGGTAAATAGTATTTTTTTATATATATATATTAAAGTTAAAAGTTTAGCTAATAATGAAATAGTTTAAAATAAATTTTATTATTATTATTATATTAAAAACTAAATATATTATTTATTAAATTTTATTTATAAATTTATTTTTATATTATTTTAAATATAAAAAAATTAATTAACTTTTATTTTAAAAAAAAAAATTTAAATATATTAAACTAGAACTTTTTTTAACTTAAAAGCTTTTAATCGAATTTAAGGACTTTTATTTATAATTAAATTATTATATTAAACTTTAAAAAGTTTTTTAATAATATTTAAAAATAATCTTTTAAAATATAAATTTTAAATATAAATTATATATTTTATATTTAATTAGTTAGCTATATAATTTTAAATATTTTTTATTATAGTATATATTTTATACTAGTTATTAATACTAATAATTAATTAATATTTTTATAAATAAATTTTTTTTAAATATATTATATTTATAATAAAATATATAAAACTAAGTTTTTTAGTAGAAAAATAACTAGCTTAGTTAAATATTATTTTTATTATTATTATAATATTATTTTTATTTATAATATATTAAACGTTTTTAAAATATTTAAAGCTATAATTATTTTATAACAGCTTTAAGCTTTTATAAATATTTTATATTTTATAAAATTAATAAAAAAAAATTAAAAATAACTATTAGTTAAATTTTATACCGTGCTTAGTATATTTTTTAGCTTATTTATTTAATAATAATTTATTAATATTATTATTTTTTTAAACTTTAATTTAATACTAAAAATAAAAACTATTTAAATAATTATTATTTAATAAATTAAAAATATATTTAAATTAGCTTATAATATTATTATTATAAAAATAACTACTGTTAAGTTTAAATTAACTTTTTTTTTAACTTATAAAAGTTATTTTTTAAAAAGAATATTATTAATATTATTATATATTATATTAATTAAAAGTTTAAACTATATATTAAATTATTAAATTTTAAATAAATTACTAGTTTTTATATTATTAATAATATTAAATATTATATTTATTAAATTATTAATTAATATAATATATAAACTAAATTAAAGTTTTTTATATTTAATAATATTAATATTAATAATAAAACCTTTAAACTTTTTTTTTTATATATTTTATATAAAATTAATAGTTTTAATAACTTTTTTTTTAATATTAAAATTAAAGCTTTTATTTAATAATATAAAATATATTATTAAAGTTATATTATTAATATTATTATTTAATACTTTATTTTTAATAAAACTAATAATAAATCTTTTAAGTTTATTATTTTTTTATAGTTAAAAAAAGTCATGTAATTAATATATAAATTTAATTTTTATTTTAACGCTATAATATTTTTTATAATAAAATTAAAAATAGTTCTAGCGTTAAAAATATTATTTTTTAATAAATTAATAAATTTATTAATAATAAAAATAATATTATTATTTAAAATTTAAATATATTTAAACTAATTATTATTTTTATTAATAATAAAAATAATTAAACTTTAATAATTAAAGTTAAAAATAATATTTATTAAAACTTTTTTACTATTAAAATTAAAAGTTTAATTATTTTTAAAAACTTTTTAAATAAATTATATATTATTTTATATAATAATTTTTATTTTAATAAATATATATTTATTAAATATAACTTTATAGCTAAAAACTAAAAAGTTTATTATATAATTAATAAAATTTTAAAACCTTTTTTTTTAATAATATTATAGCACGAAAATAATTATATTAACTTATTTAATATTATAGCTTTTTTTAAAAAACTTAAGGATTATTTATATATTTATTTAATATATTTTTATTTAATTAAAAAAAAAACCAATTTAAATTTTAAAGTTTTTTTTTTATAGTTTTAATATTTTTTATATTTATAACAGGTTTGAACTTTTATTTAATAAAGTTTTAAAGCTATAACAGCTTTTTATATTTATAAACGCTGTTGTTGCTTTAATAATTGTTAAGCTAGTATAGCTTTTTTAAGTGCTAATATTATGCGTAAGATTTGCTAAAGCTTTTAAAAAGTGTATAAAAAGTTAAAAAAATATTATTAGTTGTTTAAAAAATTATTTATTTATTAAACAATAATAGTTTTTTATTTAAATATATAATTTAAAAGCTTTTAAAAAAAAAACTTTATTAAAGCTAATTATATTTAATAATTAATAATTATTTATTAAAAAAAATATTACGTTAATTAAACAGCTTTTAAAATTATTCTTATTATATTTATTTTTAAAATATTTAATAAAAAATTTTTAAATAAAATATATAACGGTTTTTGTTGGAATAATATTCGTACGAATAGCCAGGTGCTTTCGGGCGCGGCCCTAGAAGCCCCTGGAAGCCCCTGGAAGGTTTAGGACCTAGGGTCACCTGACCTAGGGTTACCTGACCTACATATATATAGCCTGGCAATCGGCTCCGCTGATTGCCTTTATTTTTTTAGACCTTTGTAGCTGTTTAATTAATAGATATTGGACCTTCTACTACCTTTTTCGCCGTACGACCCTTTGGGTCGTGCGAACCTTATATTCTATAGAGTATAGCTTACTAACAGTTTTAATTTAAATAAAGATTTTTTGTTTATTAAAAATAAATTAAAATATTATTTAAATATAAAAAAGATTAATTATATAAAGTTTAACCATAACTTTTTAATTTAATAGTAAAAAAATAAAAAGTAATTTTTTTTGTTTTATTAATTTATAATAAACGTGTTTTTTATATTAGCTATATTTTTAAAGTATAAAAAAGTATTTAGCTAGGTTAAACTAATAATAATTTTATAATAATTATATTTTAATATAAATACGTTAAAAATTATTTAATATTTTTAGTATTAGTTTAAAAATATTTTTAAAGATTTTTAAAAAATAATATAAATAAAAAAAAACTTTTAAGTTAATATTTATTTGTTTAATTTATTTAATTAGTTAATTAATTTAAATTAAATAATAAAAATTATTAAACAAAATAAACAAGCTTTTTTTAGGACTTAAATTAGGTAAAATAAAATAGAAGCGATTATTTTGTATTGTTTTATTTGTGTGAAACGCTGGCCCTTTATTATGTCGGGCTCGACGGTGAAATGAGCACTGGTTCGTATCGGATAGTGCTCTGGTCCATCACGGTTTCCGCGATTTCAGTTATTGATGAACAGGAGGCGGCCTCGCTTCAACCCGCTTTGAAGAAGATTGCGAGGAGGATGGACATGACATCTTGGAGCCAGATTGAAACAATCCTTAAATCGTTCCTCTGGATCAATAACCACCACTGCGCGCCTGCAAGAAAATTTGTTGAGGCAGCTCTCGCTTAAATGCTAGCTCCTATGTGAGCTATTTATCAGGTTTCAACAGATATATATTTCAATCCTCTATAAACGATTGATGCGGTCACCTTGACTGACGAGCCGGGATGTAACAGTGTGTACGACAGGCGAATTAAACTGTAGGAGCCTACGTAAGACTATGAGGCGCTTAAAAGGTAGGTTTGGAAGTGTTTAAGTTAGCAACAAAGACCTAAGCACCTTTGCTAAAATATGAGACTTGATTTATAATAATAATAATTCTTTTAGGCTTGTATGAAGAAACAGAGCTCTTGCGATAGATGAAGTCACGACAAACGTCACTAAAGTGCAGTATTTATAGCAGACAATCATCTTTGATATATGAACACATGGGCCGTGCACTTTTTCCTTGATTTTCTGTATCTGTTGCAATGGATTCGGACATAGAGTGTAGGCCTTCTCGCAGTGTAATGATATAGAGAGTGTCATCTAGATTGCGCAGAAAATTAAGTAATGGTTCAACAAAATTAATTAAAATATACTCGAAGTTTCCCCATGCCGGGAATGCTACATCCCTAAATCAATCTTAGCTCTGACATTTAATAGTCGCACCAGTTACTAGACTATTCACTAAGTATAAGTGTATTGGTTGATAGTGATGTCAGCAACTGTCCAGGTCGTCCCACCATCAGCAGTAACGAGATTGCCGGAAGCGCCATTAAGCCCCAACGTGTCCTTGTAGTTAGTAAAATGGTAGGTATATGAGCGTTGCATTCAGCTTGACTACTTCATGAGTAAGGTGGGAAGACCTCTATATATATATGAACAGGATGTCCGTGCCCCCTATATGGCCCTTACCTTGTACAGTATATGAAGTGACTCCTTGACCTAATATACTTCTGATATTCCTGTTTAAGGAGATGCTATATGTCTGGATCGATCGTGATAGCTTCGGTCGGCAGGCGGAGTCCTTGCGGCTCCCGCAGTTTTCGGTGTTGCTGAGTTGTGGGCGTAGTGTTTTTGCTCCTGCAGCACTGTTGAGCGCTTGCTTCCGTAGTCCTGATGTCTTCGATCGTTATTAATTGCCGGGGTGTCGTGACAGTTACCTTCGGATTTAATAGGCTGTAGCATAGGGTAACTATAGCTTCCGTAGGTCCTTTTTTAGTGCTTAGTTGTGTTTTTGGTTGGCTATGTTTAGTTGAGTGTTATGTGCTTCTGTTGTTGCAGAGCCGAACGTTTGTTCGTGTTTTCTCCCTTTGTAGCTAGCAGAGAGGATAACTTTTATCTTATTAACTGTGGCTTCCGCAGGCTGTTTAGGTATCCCCCTTCTTTAGATTCTTGTTCATGTCCCATTCGATTTAAAATTAATTTTTAGGCCTGGTCCCCAGGTATTTTTTTTAGACTTAGGGCGTCTTTAAACTTTTTAAACAAATCTTTAGGAAGCGGTTTGGTTAGGCCATCCGTTATTATGTTTTTTGTGCGGATTTATTTTAGCTATATTATCCCTTGCTCGACTTGCTTACGTATAAAATGTGCCTAGATATTAATGTGTTGGTTCTTGCTATACTATGTTAGGTTTTTTGCTAGCGCGATCGACCCTTGGTTGTCACTATAAATTATCACAGCACTTGGCTCCTTTAATACTTTTGCTTTTTTACTGCTTGCTTTATAATCCGTGCTTAGTTCGCTATATAGGCGGGACAGCCATATAGCCTCTTTGGTAGCGTTGGTGGTCCCTTGGTATTTTGCCTTATATGTTAATAGTGCTATTGTCTGCTGTAGCTTAGATAACCAGCTGATTGTACTACTGCCAAGGTTGAAGATGTATCCTGAGGTTGACCTCCGCGTATCCAAGTTTTCACCCCAGTCGGCGTCGGTCTATCCTGTTAGTAGTTATAATAGGCCACTAAAGACTAAGCAAAATATCTTCGTTCCTGAGAGATATTGTAATATTTGTTTGGCCGCCGCTTTGTGGGTTAGAGTTGGGTTAGAATAGTATTTGCTAACATATAAGACAAGAAACGTTATGTCTAGCCGCGTGCCCATTATTAAATACATTAGTAATCTAACTGCCGATTGGTACCTATATCTGTTTTCCGCAGGGCAAGTAAACCCGTTTTCAGCCTTCTGTAGTCTTATTGTGGTTATAGGGGTGTCGGTTGGCTTGTATGCTTCTAAACCGTGTTATACAAGTATTTTGTCGATGTACCCTTGTTAATTTAGGTAAATGGTCCTGTTCTTTTAATTGCGCCGTATACGTATGCCTAGGTAGTATTGGCAAGGCCTTAAGTTGGTCATCTAAAAGCGCTGGCCTAGAGCTGTCTTAACATTTTTGATTTTGGCGAGATTTTTTTCTACTATAAGTAGGTTATCAACGTAAACTGTAATAAATATCCCTGTCTCTGAGTTCACAAAGATACCATAGTCTACGAAAAGTGGCTTGAAGCCTAGTGTTGCCAGGAACTCGGATAATGTCTTGAACCAAACTCTGGGTGCTTGTTTTAGGCCGTATAGTGCTCTCTTTAGCTTACATACACGATCAGTGCTATTTGCGAATTTGTAGGGTTGCTTAATATATATATCCTCCTTTATTTCTTTATAAAAGAACGCTATCTTCACGTCTATCTGCTTAATTTCAAAATCCTAAGCTGCAGCGAGTGCGAACAAGACTTTATAGCTTATTGGCTTCACTACTGACGCGAACGTCTCAAAATAATCAACTCCTTCGATCTGTTCAAAGCCTCTAACTACCCATCTGCCTTTAAAGCGGGTAACTTCGTTATTCGGCCCTCGCTTCAGCTTATATATCCACTTCCCCCGCAGTACATGTAAGCCTACGACCCGGCCCACCAGCTCCCAAATATTATTATCTATAAGCGATTAATACTCCACTCTTATAGCTTCCTTCCACTTCTTCTAATTATAGTTTTTTAAGGCCTCCTTTATTGTTAGTGGTTCGGTATCCTCTTGTTGGGTTTTTGGTGTGGCTGCTAGTGCTAATATAGCATAAAGTGCCCACACCTTCAAGTCCGAGAGGGGCTGACGGGTCCTAAGTACATAGCGTAGTTTAGGACGACCGGGCACTGTTTTGCTAGTGCCTAGATCGGGTAGGTCCTCCACTAGTAGTGAAGTATTATTGGATGGAGCCGGGGGAGTATTTGTTATAGTACCTTGGCTAAAAGTAACTATGCGTCTTTTTTTTGCTGGTGGGGAAACGGGTTCTTTTACCTCCGACGTTCTCCCGAGACTATTGGTTTATATGCCTGTGGAAATTATTTTTAGAGGGTCTGACTTCGCGGCCGGTTCTTTGTTGAAGTGGACGTTTTGTTTTGCCGCTTTGATTATTTTACTGTTAGCAGTTAGGACCTTATAGATTAAGTTACTGCTATATCCTACTAGGATGCCGGGTACTGATTTTGGGTTTAGCTTCTTCCGCTTTGTACTTGGAAGTAGGTACTAGAGCTTGGTGCCCAGTTGTTTAATATGCTCGATGGTTGGTTGCTAACCGTACGCTATCTTGAAGGGAGTAATATTTAGTACAGTATGTGGGCTCCTGTTTCGAAGGTAGTTAACTGTTACCGCGACTTCTAGCTAGTACCTTAACGGAATAGTGCTTCTAATTATTGTAGGGAGAAGTTTGTCCCGTATTGTAATATTGAAGCTTTCGGCTATTCCGTTGCTTTAGTACTGTTTAGTAGGTGCGAATTTAATATCAATCCCCCTTTAAGCTGCCCACTGTTCTACATCTTTAAAGATAAATTCTTCGGCTTTATCTACATAGATCAGGCAACACTTCTTGCCCTGGCGCTCGGCTTTTTATAAATCATCAACGAACTTCCCAATATAGGACTAGACTTTCTTTCGGTCTGTCATAGTTTTAAGTACGCTAAGTCTGCTGTAGGAGTTGATTATAATAAGCCAGTACTTCTTTCCTCTGTATTTTTGAATATAGTACGGGCCGTAGATATCTACGAAGATAATTTCTCCGATATATTTCCTTTAAGGAAGCTTTCCCTTATAGGGGCCTTCTCTTATTCTCCTTATAACGTAGGCTTTATACGTACAGTAAGGCTTAGCGTTATTCATTCCTTTAACTATTTTTTTAAGTTTAAGTAAAGATGTTTTGCTGAAGTAACCTATTCTTTCGTGCCAGAGCCTCATCTTTGGGCTTATAGTGTAAGCTGCTAGTGCTAGGAGTACTGCTTGATTAGTGGGAAGTGCAAATAGGTTGCTGAAACGGAAGGCCACTATAACTATATTTAAGGGTTTCGGGAAAGCGATAACGTATTGTTTTGCAGTGAGTGATATTGTTACTCCCCTATCGAGTAGCTATATAACTAAAATCAGGTTAACTCCTAACTTCGGGGCGTGTAGTATATCTTTAAAAGTGATCTTGATAAAACTGTTTGTTGTAGTATATCGTTTAACAAGTCTTCCTGTTCTTTTTACAGGGATTTTAACTTCTTTTATTTTTTTAATTATGACCTCCCCTGGATTAAGCTTCTTGTAGTTGGATAACTTATCCTTGTTCTACGTTATATGTTGTCCGCAGCCTAAGTCCAAAACCCACACTCTTTGTAATGAGCAGTCCATGATAATATAGTGGTAGTGTTGATTAACTAAGTGTAATTCTGTTTAAGGAGTAATTGTGTTGTAGTAGGTTAGCACTTACTTGGAGCATGTATTAGGTAGTAGTATAATTATAAGTTAGGTAGAGTTTTCGGATTTTATTAGGGGCTCTTACTTTTTAAGCGTTTTATTTTAGGGACTTTAGATATCCGATTTTTATATTTTGTTCGTATTTTGGTTGGGAATTAATATATTAAGTGTGCTTTAATTGATATACGATTTCGATATTTTAGGTAAAGTTAAAGTGGACGATTTTTTACTTGTGTTGGACTTTAGGTGTAAAGGAACACAGAGAACACTTGTACGTTAAAGCATAGGGGAAAAGACTTATTTTTAAAGGGATAGAACTGGTTGACTTGGATGGCTATATAGTATTTGCTAGGTTGCTGTTACTGCTATTTCCGCGCCTTGGACGTAATACTAATATCGCCTCTTTCGTCTCCCTTTTGCTGTCCTTTCTCGGCTTCTTCCTTTTTCGCTTTAATTAGGCTTTAGCCTTTAATTCCGGGTATAGGAACTAGTAACCTAACTTAGTGTGGCCCAACTTCCTGCAGTGTTTACATTTTTAGCGCCTGATTAGAATTGTTTTTTTTTTTCTTTTTAAAGGTGTTCCGGTTGCCGCCCGTTTTCGCTCTCTAACGTCCGATCCTGCCATTATTGCTGGTATGTTAGCAGTCGGTGATTGGGCTGTTCGCCTTATTCGGGCCTTTTTGGCCTTAGCTGTGGAGACTACATTGGCTAGGACCGGAATTTTGGTACCTACTGAGGTCTAAAAGACCTGGGCCTAGGCTTTGAAATTGTTTTCGAGACTGCGAACGAAATGTATAGTGAGGTGGCTATCGAGAAGTTTGTGCTCCGTACCAACCTTGGTATACCTTTTTTGTACTGCTTTGATTTTGTTGGCTAATTTCCGGGCGGTTAGGAAATTGTCGATGGTCGCGTTATCCTATTAGGTTAAGAGCTGTAGGAATAACGTCACCCCTTCTTTGTTATATTCCTTATCCGCCCAAGCAAACAGCTCCCCTATGGTTTTGATTCTGTTTATTGTTTAATTTTGGGCGATAGAGAGACTGTTTTTTATTAGTAGGACTCCCTTTTTTTAAAAGGTTTTCTACTCGGTTAGTAGGTGTTGTAGCACCTGTTCTGCCTTCTCTAGTGATTTGCTTTGTATAAATTTGTATGTATTACATATGTCTAGCACTGTTATTATGTTGAGGCGCTACTTGTGATAGTTGTTTCGATTTTTTAGTTTTTTAAAGGTGTTGATTTTGGCGGCACTTATTTTTATCTCCGGTAATTTGGTTGCTCCGCTGGCGGCGTTAATAGTATCCGCTGCGTTCTTTTTTGTTGATATGTTTGCTGTGTGCGGGCTGGAGTGGAGTGATGCCGAGTGTTGAGATTGCGATGGGGTTGAGGATTGATCTAACTGTCCTTTTTGAGATTGTTTTTGGTTTGAATCGTGTAAGTGTTCGGAGGAGGATTGTGAAACTGATTCTAAGGTACCCGAATGATCTGTTGGGTGCCCAGACGATTCGTCGGAGCTAGTTTCTTCTTGGATTTGAACCCTAGTTTGCCGTAGGTCCATTTTTTCGTGTGGAGGTGTTTGTACTGTATAGCCGAACAGGTCTGTTTCGCTTAGTAACGACGGGATATCGATATTGTCTTGGTCTAGCTTGTAGCCGTCTATCTCTGTTGTTGGTGGATTGACGTAGGAGTGGTTGTCTTCGTTATCTAGCTACGGATTGGTGTATTCCTACTGTGTGGCGATATCTTGTGCTAGGTGTGGGAAATTTTCGATGTTCAACGTCCTTTGTACAGTGACTGGTCTAATAACCCGTTTTCCTGATGGTTGTTGCGTGTTAAATAATTCGTTATTTATAATACTTAAAAATTATAATATTATAGATGTATAATAAAAATAAAGGAATCTGAGTTAGGGGAAATTTGTGGCTTTTGACTTATTTGTTTTCCCTGGTACTTTTAATTAAGTCTTTTCGGTCCGATATATATCCAACCCCTGTCGCTTATTAACTTTATTATTAGCTTATAACTGTTTTTAAATATAGTAACTTAGCTAGCGCTTTTAAGCTCAGTAGAAAAGTCCCGGGCTCATAACCTAGTAAAATGGTAGGTATATGAGCGTTGCATTCAGCTTGACTACTTCATGAGTAAGGTGGGAAGACCTCTATATATACATGAACAGGATGTCCGTGCCCCCTATGTGGCCCTTGCCTTGTACAGTACATGAAGTGACTCCTTGACCTAATACACTTCTGACAGTAGTTGGGATTCGGGGCGCTCATCGTGATCTTCGTGTCTAGATAGTGATGCGTGGGGACAGTCCCGCAATTCGCCTGCTGACATTCCATGGCGGTACCCCAACCCAAACCACCCCGGCCGCTGGCTATGCAATGATCAGCATACTGAGAGAATTTTTCGTGCCAATATTACGGAGGAGACTTACAGGTAGACAGGGTTGAAACTACGTTGCCGTTCACGGACACCGTCTGGTCGGTTTTCCTGGTCGATGGGTTGTATTTGTCTCCGCAGAAGTTAATTCTAGAGTAAATTGTCCTACGGTTTGGTTCGGGACTTACAACGATATGTTACTTTGTCACCTGGGTTCGCCTTGTATACGGCACCATCTTCTTGGTTATCTAGAGATATGTGAGCATGGGCAAAATTTGAAACCCGTTTGTAGGGATGATGTACTCTCTAGAGTGCTTGCAGTAACGCACCATTTCACCTCACTCGCAACCAGGTTGCATGGGGATCTGTGTAGATACGTTAGCCTCGAACTCATTGAAGTCGTTGACGTAGTGAAACCCACCCAATTCCAACCGTGGAGATTGCAAGGCCTTGGACGAGATCGCCATCGTCCATCCCCATGCCGGGCCACAGTCCAAGATTTCCATTATGTGGACTGTTGAGGGCCGGTAGGACAAGTGTGGTGGTTGCGTCGATGATGAATGTGCCACTTGCTGTAGGGCCGGTGGAAAAATAGTTGCCGAATGAGAAATATTGACGAGGGACAATTGATGCGGCCGCCACCGGCAGAAGGGGATGTAAGTTGAAACGCATGCTTCTAGAAGATTGTATTAAAGAATACGCGGACCCCACGGAAGATACAAGAGGAGCCAATGTTACCGGGGTATATCAACGGTTGAGGTAACTGGGAGAGAAAATGATGTTATGTACCTTCATTATATATGTATATCCTAAATATCTACTCCTTCAGAGTTATCGGAGTGACATTAATTGGAACTCATGTACAATGATATTTATCGTCGCGTAAGCCTAGAGTTCCACCAATGAAAAACTACACACTAGCATTACGGCGGGGAGGGTTGCAACGATAGCCGCATATAGTAGGTACTAGCTCGGTAGTTTGGAGACTTGGTTATACTCGGGCTATTCCAGGTGGGCCGTAAGGAGAACATCTCTTCCACCTATTAAAAAGTATATATCTACGCTGTTACATTGGCAGTGATCGAGTCGTCACCTGCAAGTTATTGGCGGGTTTTTATACCCCCGTTACCTAATTAACCGCCAGTTTATGTTGTCGCCGCGGGCGCTGAGCTCGGTTATAGAGTTACAATTAGAAAAATATCTCATTTCAACAGACAATCCGTATAATGTTATCGCCTCAAGTAAGATGCTACCTATATTATATAGCCATCTTTGTAATAATAACAACTTATAAAAGTTTAAAAGACCTCGCCATTTTCAAACCCCTAACCCATCCTAACATCACTGGGCTCCTAGGCTCCTACACGTATAATGGCAGCCACAATCTCCTCTCGGTTGGCAGACGAGGACAATCCTGCCGGGCCCTTGGCTGCATAAAGACCTAAACAATTTGCACTAGATGAGGCCTTGGTAATCGCGCTGGCCGCACTATCGTCCGCACTGGAGAGCGTCCATGACTCTTCTTAACGCAAGATCAATCTCGAACTTAGTGTTGGAGCACGAAATAAGGCTGAAGCGATAAGAGGTAACGAAACAGACGGAAGGTTGGTGATAGTGGAGGCAGTAATAAGATGACGAAAAGAGATAGAGCTATCGCAGCTGAAAAGTGTATGTCATAACGCAGACTAAGTTATCGCACGGAATTCGGAAATGAGCTGTTCTACTTCAAGTAGAATCACGTTTCTTGGGCCCATGCAGAATGCGAGGTATGATATCTTCTACCTAATAGCTTAGGCCAATTATAACCATATCGCAGGGGATATTACGTCAGGTGTGGGTAATGTTAAGCTGTGTCAGGACTCCTTCAGGGACACTAATATAGGCTAGGTGTAGACATATGTTGTTGCGCGAGGATCTAAGACCTTCTGCGTGGCTACGGAGGCTACCCTACTAGCTATATACAAGAAGACAGGTATAAGGCTTCCTTTATTGTGTGGTTTGAGGATCACGAACCTAATCCTGGTGGTGTAGGTTCCGGGGAGAGCCTTATGACAAGCTGTGCCGAAGTGTACCCTTTGTTCGCCTATCTCATACGCGTCGGCTAGCCAAAGACAATAATATACACTAATTATAAGTAGTTGATTAGCCCAGGGCAACGTTTTATAAAGTATACTTTATTAAGGGCTTAAATACAATACTTATAGCTTTTAAGTGAATTTTTAAGACTAAAGTTAATTAAAAGGGGTTAAGTTAACAAGTTATATAATTAACCTATTTAAAAAAACTCTATACTTAACAATACTTTTTTCTTTCTTTTTACATTGCTACATAATACAGAAAATATCTAGCTATGTAACCTTACTCCATTCTCTTACCAAGTTCTAGTCCGTCAGTTTTTACGCTGCCCTAGTTATTACTTGTTGGAATAGATCTCTTTCCACGCTGTCCCCTTTATCTGAGAATAAGTCAATGTGCAGTGTGTGTCACGGTACGTATATAAGCAACTGCAGAGGGTTAAGTCTCCGACTTAACAACGTTCTATCTTTTAATAGTGTCGTGGCTTAGAGCTGCAGTTCTATTCCGTGACAGTTTGTAACAAACTATAACCTCTATAGTAGTAGTAGCCTTAAATGCCTCTGCTAATACTATAATAAGAATTATGCGAGAGGCTATTATCAGTCTTGAGATTTACTTAACATTTGAAATTCAATGTTATAAAGTGTTGGCTTAAAAGTAGGAAGTTTGGATCCGGTTCCCTTATATAAAACCCAGAAGTAAATTTCGTCAATCGCACCTGTTATTATGTATGATGTACAAATCAATGATAGCGATTTTTTCCCATGTTTAATACCTAACCTTAATCAGCGAACACCCCCCCAGGCTTTCTATGCAAGGGGGGAGGGATCTAAATAGTGCGAAGTCCGAATGTAAAGCCCCTTAAAAGGCAAGGTTCTAATTTACCTCCCATTCCTATGTTTTACAGGTATTATCTAAGGTAATAGTTAAGTTCTTCGGCCGAGATATAAGCGAGAATGAACTTGTCGCCTTCAGTAGCGTCAATGATTGGAAGGTCATATCGCTGTACGCCAAGCCGGAAGCGATCAAGCCGGAAACGATAATCAGATCTTCCTCTGCCCATTAATTCTGGATCTTCCGGGAGAGTTTTCTGTACCTGCCACACAGTGCGCTCGTTAAAAGGCCTGCTAACTATAGAAATGAGGAACGGCTTGATGCGGAGTGTTGAATAAATGTAAAAAGACAAAGGACAATGTGCGATGCTTTTAATATGACCACAATTGTTTTCACTCGGGTCATAGGAGAAGCAGCCGTCTGCACCACGAAAAGCATGTTGAATTTTTGTAGACTCATCAGCTAGCAAGACGATGAAAGATGTTGGCTTCAACAGGATACTTGGCAGAATACGTATAGTCCGGTCGGGTGTAGCGCGGTATTTCAGTCGCAACGGCTGAAAATTGAACTTGATTTTCAGTGAGTTAGCATAATATTGTTTAGCTCTTAGGAGAGCTTGTTAGCGCTTTCAAAGAGGAAGAACTGGACATACTGCAAAGCAATCAGTGATCAGAAAATAAAAACAACTGCGGCAGGAGTGATTGGAGGTTCCTATAAAAGGCATGTTTACTAACCAATATTTGTCAACTTTGCTGGGACCTGGCGCGGCCTGTAAAAAGGGCTGCGGCAATACAACGCACTGGACTCCTTTAGCAAAAGCACCACCGCCCCACCGTCCTTCTCCACGGCGAGGAGTGCAACGGTATAATCTTCATTGATTTTCAAGGCTGGTAAAGCGATGGATAACCCATTGTTTGTTAAGGAGTAGTCTGTTGCGGAGCTAGGGCTTCGGCTATATTGTGCGCCTGTAAGGAATGCGTAAGGGTAAGGAGCTAGCACACTATCCCAAGTATCTTGCGGGGGATTGTCGAGATAACTCCAACAAAAAATGGTCTGGTCGTTTGATACGCGAATGATCTCTTCTTGGAGGCGTATGAACGCTCGTGTTCCCCTCTCCATATAGTAAAGGCATATTGCCAATTCAGGTCAAAGAATATAACAACATCGGGTGCAAGCAACTCTTGTAACGTCCAACCTCGGGTAAACCATTTACATAGGTGCAGCTGCTCCATGCCAATGAATTGGGCCGGTTTTGTAGAATGTGTCGTTACACTCTCGTCGGCTGTGTCTTGAAGGAAGTCTGCCAAGTAAACGTAACACCGTTGAGAATTTTGATACCATGCAAACATCGAGTTGATAGCCTCTGTAAGCTCTGCACTACTTTTCTTGTCGATGCCTATGCCTTCGTTAGATCATTTACTTTCGCTCTTTCTTCCCTCACTCGTTGTGTCCTTACAATTTGTATCTACCCACAAATACTCAAGATTATCCCTTCGGGCCTGGTAACAAGCGGAGAGTATCTTCTTATAACCAGTTTTCTTCACTGCAGAACTTCTGTTGTGCCAGTCCTCCAAGGCGACCTCGTCGTTCTCCCAGGTATGTGAGAGTATGGCATATTTGGGAATAGCACTGCCAAAGAACTCTTCTAGGTCTAGAGATCCTGTGTTGATGAGTCTCATTCTGTATCTGGAACGGGCGGGATTGGAACTGAGACAAAAGACGAGAAAGGACTATCCTGTTTAATGTTGGTTAAATATCAAATACCTTAAAATGCGTTAGGTTCTACCTTTTTAATGCGGGGGTATCATGGGTACGCCCAAGGCTGCATATGACCAAAGCTACCACAATACTGCCTTACCGTTCAATGCAACCCACGTGGCTGGTTCTGATAGGCTAGGTCGTACAGGCGAGTAAGAATGTATAGATACCACCAAAGCTACATCGCTACCTGCCAGTAAACTCCTGCAAGAAAAATGTTAAGTGGCGGGGTCGGAGCCGCCAAAAGGGTAGGTATGACATAGCAGGGCGTTGATTTATCATGAATGGTACGACGGGATTAGGGCACCATTCGCGGGGTTACCCTAGGTACGTATACCCCGCGGTGAATGTCATGTCGCACATATGGGTGACTGAATCTGGGGAACGCTTACTACTTCCAATATTATGGCAAATGGCCGACAACACGAATGGATTTTACTTCAACGATAATACGGGACATCCCTGGCTGGACCCTGACCAATCAGTTCCACTTTGTTCAGCACCCCATCCCCGAAAATTGGAGTAATGCTAGCTGGTACCATTCCTATTCGCCTAAGCAACCGTAACACAACCATAACCCGAGACCATAATGACGGGTAACAGCCACTGGTAATGACAGACGAGATGTGCATACTCATTATGGAAGGCCAATACTTTGAAATGCCTGATGACGGAACGAAGCGAATAATACTCGTAGGTATGTATAGTTTTGCCGATCCTATGATCAACAGAAGATGCACTGAAAAAGTGGTGGGGCATCTAGAGGCACCGAGATCTTGAGTCCGTACTCCAGCGGGGTTTAGAAAGATTGGACCCGCCCGAGCTAACGTACGGGTCCGATCTTTCGCCCGACTGACCGAGTGGCACGGGTACGGTATCTACGCATATCTTTAGGACAGGGTTGGTAATTAGTTAGTTTAGTTTAGTATAAGCCTATACTAATACTAATTAGTTTAGTATACAGAATTCCATACTAATACTAATTAGTTTAGTATAAAAAATTCTATACTAATACTAAACTAAAACTAATTAGTATATTAATTAGTATATTAATTAGTATAAAATTACGTGATTTTTAAAAAAAATTTTAAAAATAAAAATAAATAAAAAATAAATATTTATTTAATAAAAATTAATTAAATAACGGGGTTAATTTTATAAAATTAAACAAAAAATAAGCATTTAAATAATATTATTTTTATTATATATATATAATTATTATTAATTTAAATTAATATATTTAATTATATAATATAAAAACTTTAATATATTTATATTTATATTTATTTATTAAATAAATAGTTTAATTCTTTATATTTTTTATAAATTAAAATATATTTTTATAAATTTAATTTAATTAACTGCTTAATTTTCCGATTTATTCTCGATTTTATATATAGTTTTTAAAAATAATACTTTAAAAATATATTTTTTTAAAATATTTTTATTTAATATTTACTTATACGCTAACTACATTAAGTATTTTAAATCACGTGATTTAATATTAAATAATAAAAAATATTTTTTTTAAATTAAAAACTTAATTTTTTAATTAATTAAATTTAATATTAAAAAATCACGTGATTATTTTTAAAAAAATATCACGTGATTTATACTAATTAATATACTAATTAGTATACTAAACTAAACTAATACTAAAGCTAAAAATCTATACTAATATTAAACTAAACTAATGCCAAAAAATCCATACTAATACTAAACTAAACTAATTAGTTTAGTATACTAATTAGTATACTAATTAGTATCAAACTAATTACCAACCCTGCTTTAGGAGATTGGTGGCGGAGATAAAGGATGCTAACAACTCCACAGCGGGCGGAGATTGTCACGAGAAACGCATTGCCTCATCGATAGAAACGAGCACTTGATATCTCCCCCTTAATTTACAGTAGAGAGGGTTTTATGTACACCAAAAACATCACTAACTCTATGTTGACACATCCATCGTTCACTTTAGCTGCCTACGCTCTTCTCACTAGATATATTCAACTTTTTAATTGTTAAGTCCTGATACTGCCGATAGTTTGCTTGCATAGCACCACCCTTGATGCATATTTGAAGTTTTTCGTATTACTAATTGACAGCACATACAGTACAAAGTCCTAGTCTATTCAGGGGCTTCTTAATTTAGTCTCTAATACCTAGTGCCATGGTGCTATACTGTACTGGGTTAATCACCGCTTGGCATCTGAATTTCCAGACCATTGGTACCGTGAAATCCTATCTTGCTCATTCTCCAACAAACCTGAATCCTCATCGCAGCTTTGCACCAAAACGAGCCATCGCTCCGATACTGGCCGTTGGACAGAACACAACACGCCATTCAGTTGTTCTATCGCAGCGACTTTTCAATTGAACTCTCCCTCCCAAAATCCTTTTTCTCATCTTTAAAAAGGTATAAATTGGATCATTGTCGCCCATTCGCTTGTTAATCAGATGAAGTGCTAGCTAAAAAGCCTGAACAAGCTATTTTCTAAATAAGTGAATAAGAATCATCGCGCGTAGATATCAGAAGAGCCCACGTGGACGAGGTTGCACCACCAAACCTTTGTCCTAATGACAGCTTTAGAGACAGTTTGACATGATAGAAGGAGCGCGGATTCGTGCATCTGCAAGATTCGATAAGCACCCTCACGTGTTTCATTGCATGTTAAGTAGACATGAGTAAGGTGGCTGTTCAGCTGCGTCGGTCATGAATAGAAGCAGCCTGAGTAAGGCCATCAGGGAGCCGAAACCTGGGCGAAGTCAGCGCGCAATCGACTTGGCGAGGCACAGCAAAAAATGCTTAGGCTCAATGAGTCATTGACTAACTGGAGTGGAAACAATCGCAGTCTATCCTAGTTATGTTTAGCAATAATGGAAGAAGTTAGTCTAGAATGTATCATGTTTCCCAAAATGTAGTCATGGTGATATTATTCAGCCGGAATGATTCATGGTGATGTTTTTCTCACTAGCGGATGCTAGGTAACAAATAGGGGCGGAGTTTAGAAGGTACGGAGGCGCTAAGACGGCTGTGGAGATCCAATTTTCGTACCCGGCAGCAGAATCACAGCGGAGATCCGCCCCTACAGCCAGCCCGAGAAGCAGAAAGAAGGCACTTTTGTTATGCACGGACCAATAGGAAATTGCCATGCTTCCCAATTCAGCGAGTAAGAGTGTGGAGCTTACAGGCAGCTTAGTTCGGTAGGGCAAAGTGTCCGACTGGCCAATGAGAATTGCCGGCAACTGGCCATAACGTTGTCGCGGACTTCTCACCATCCCGAAACTCCTTGTCGGGCCTGTCTAGTAGCCAGGGTCTGAAGTGTTATTTCTTATTTAATAACTTTAGCTGCACCCTAGGCAACCGCATATTCACTGTAGTTAGGCATCACTAGGAATAAACAAAGTGCACAGTCGCTTCCCAATCGTCTCTTTCTCTCTCCCTCTCACACACACACACACACACACACACTCAAACAGACAGTCGAAGTATCAAAAGGATAAAAGAGAAGCTTGTGCATGCTGGAACACACGCTGGGAAACACATCACACACCTCAATGTCCTTGCACGAGGAACAACCGCCCTCCGCGGCGTCACATCAGCAAATCTCATCACGAGAGCCCACCCTCGCACCGAGCACAAATAGCATGGTTGAGCACGAGAAGGATGCCCGATCGGCCTTGTCAAGTCGGGATCAACAAGGATCGATCTCCGGTAGCCCGAGGAGTTCAGTTGTCGAAGGTGGCGCACACGCCGAGTACTACCCGGGGAAGACCGAAACTCTAGCCAAGGTTCAGACGGCACGGACAGAAAACGGCCACGCATTGCAACCTACAGAGACAAGAGAGGACGGCACCGAATACCCCACCGGAGCCAAGCTGCTTCTCATCTCAGTTGCATTGTGTCTCAGTGTTTTCCTGATTGCGCTTGAGTGAGTCCCCATGCAGTTATCAATGGAGACGATGCATGAAAACTAACTGCCACAAAACAGCAATTCCATCATTGCCACAGCCATCCCGGCTATCACCGGTGCGTTTCACAGCATTGAGGATATTGGCTGGTATGGAAGTGGTAAGTCTACAACCCCGGCGGGATAATTGAGCACATTGCAGTAGCTGACATGTCGAACAGCCTATCTTCTCACAACCGCCGCTCTTCAGTTGTTGTTCGGAAAGTTTTACACCTTCCTGAGTCTCAAATATGTCTACCTCACCGCCATCTTCATCTTCGAAATCGGTAGCTTGATCTGCGGCGTTGCTCAGAATTCAGTTACCCTGATTATCGGCCGAGCCGTCGCCGGCCTGGGATCCGCTGGTCTATTCTCCGGCGCGCTTCTGATTCTCGCTCACAGTGTTCCGCTAGCCAAGCGACCTCTATACACGTAAGCCACCTGTTCGTACACCCGTTCTTTCTGGACTCACGCTCACTGTCATACAGCGGCCTCATTGGTGGTGTTTACGGTGTCGCCTCCGTCGCCGGTCCCTTACTAGGTGGTGTCTTCACCGATAAAGTGGTATGTTTTCACCTTACGCGCAAACCCTCGTATTATGATGAGTGGGGCTAACTTGAGCCTCTAGTCATGGCGCTGGTGTTTCTACATCAACCTTCCGATCGGTGCCGTAACCCTCGTCGTCATCGCGTTCTTCTTCCCCGATCCGGTGAAGAGGAAGCAGCACGCCAAGGAGACCTTCATGCAGCGCCTGATTCGTTTCGATCCAATCGGCACACTTATCTTCATCCCCGCCATCGTCTCCCTCTTGCTGGCGCTCCAGTGGGGAGGCACCACATATCCATGGAGCAACGGCCGGATCATCGGGCTGTTCGTCGTCTTCGGCGTGCTGCTCCTCGCCTTCCTGTTCGTTCAGTGGCGCCAGCAGGAGAACGCGACGGTGCCCCCTCGCATCTTCAGCAACCGTACCGTCTGGTCTGGTAGCTTCTTCGCCTTCAGCATCGGCTCCGCCTTCTTCCTCTTCATCTACTACATCCCGATTTGGTTCCAGTCTGTGCAGGGCGTGTCGGCCGTCAACTCCGGCATCCGCAACCTGCCCCTGCTCCTCAGCGTTGTCGTCGCTTCGATTATTGCCGGTGGTCTTATCACGGCCTTCGGATACTACACGCCTTTCATGATCATCGGCACCGTTCTAGCGGCCATCGGCGGTGGTTTGATGACTACCTGGACACCTCACACCAGCACGGCGCAATGGATCGGCTACCAGATATTATTTGGTATCGGCGTTGGAGCCAGTCTTCAGCAGCCCCTCATCGCGGTACAGACCGTCCTCGACATTAAAGATGTCCCGGTTGGGACGTCAGTGATCACTTTCATGCAGACCTTGGGTGGCGCCCTGTTCGTGTCCGTCGGTAACAATATATTCAACAACAAACTTCTCGAGGAGTTGAAGCACAACCTGCCCTCTGTCAACCCCAACGACGTCCTCAGTGTTGGCACTACCAACCTGCGGAAGCTGCCGGCTGACATCGTGCCTGGTGTCCTTCTCTCGTACAACAATGCCCTAACCACGGCGTTCATCGTTGCCACCGCGCTTGCTGCCGTTGCTATCTTCGGTGCCGCGTTCATGGAGTGGAAGAGCGTCAAGGGCAAGAAGATCGAAGCCGGCTTTGCATAAGCATATCGAAGTTGAATGGACGATTGGGATACGTTCTTGTACAAAATCAATCCACTTTGTCTCTTTCCCCAACGATTCGGGCTGGTCATAAGAGGGTAATGAAATGATAATGGTAATCGGTTTGCAACAGAGCAATGGGCGGCATAGAAAGTCGGGTTTCTGTTTCAGAGCATTGCGAACGGCGTTGGTAGAGAGGCACCATGGCTTTTGCATCGAGTACTATAAAGAGGGTGATGGTTGAGGACCGTCACGTATGCACATACTATAATAGAGAAAGGAGTCTGAACCTTTCTAGTAGCTAACAAGCAAAGTCACCACTTGACAAATTCATTTCTGCTACCCCGTTTTGCCATGCACTGTGCTTTGTATCTTTTCATAATACTAACCTAGGCGGTAAGCTACTTTTCTGGCATACGCACACACATTCGCTTTGAGACAACGAACAGGTTTCAAGCCCCAACATGTTCTTATTGGCAAGGGAGTAAATTTGTGTATTTCACTACTACGGAACAGTATGTCTTGAGCGATTAAATGAAATCAATTGGGCATGAGGACATTGGGCACTACGTTGAGGGGTTCTGCCGAATCGAATAAAGAGCTTAGTATAATGCAATACGCACAGCCAGCGCCGCACACAGTCAAGTCAAGTTAAATAAATCGCTTTAACTTGATTTAACTTGATTAACACCTAAAATCGCCTTATTTAACTAAATCGAGCGTTTAGCTTATTTGACTTGAGCAATTAATTGGTTAAGTAAACTAAGTAAATGGATTCGAGGGTTAGCAGCTTTTTTTTTTTTTTCGTATTACTGCTTATAAAGCGTAATTAGTTCTGAATAGCCTTAATAATAACACGCGTGGTACTATTCGCGTAAGGGCTAGGCTAGGTGTAGGCAGGTAGGTACCTAGGTAGGTACCATAGCGGGAAAATGCGTGGGCCGAAAAGCGTTCTTTTCAAAAAGAAGCGTTCTTTAAAAAAAAAGCGTTGCCTAAAAACATGCGTTGCCCACTACAACTTAGGTGGGGCTATAGGCTATCCAGGACCAGTTATACGCTGCGATAAAAGGCTTAGCAAATAATACTAGTTGTAGAGTGGCTTGGCCCCCCACTCCGCAACTGGGCTCTACAGGTTCGACCCTCCGTAAAGTCCAGTTACGGAGTAGGAAAAGCTTTTGGATTTTTTTTTAGTTAGCCCCACCCTAGAATTTTGGACCAATCAGAAGCCTTTCTTTCGGCAACGCTTCTTCTATAGGCAACGCTTCTTTCGCGGGCAACGCTTCTTTTGCTTAAAACCGTAGTTTTCCTATACAACAGTAGTTATACAGACACCGCGTTCTTTATTTCTAGCCAATCCCGTTACGGTATATATAGCTGGGTGTAGCTAGGTGTAGCTAGGTGTAGCTAGGTGTAGCTAGGTGTAGCTAGGTGTAGCGTAGGCTATCGATAAGAAATTTTTACTATAAGAAAAATAAGTACTTATTATATAAATAAGTACGTACGAAGTATTTCTTGTTAAATATACCTTATAAAAAATAAAAAAAAATATAAAAAATTAATTATAATTAATTATAAATATTTATAAATAATAAAAATCTTTGCTTTAATTAAGCAAGTAATTTTAAATCGTTATTTTATTTTAACTAGTTAAGTTATTTATTAGTTAATTAAGTATTACTTTAACTATGTGCGGCGCTACGCATAGCTCGTGTAGGATAAAACATAATGAAAATTTTCGCGAGTAAAAAACAACGTAGTTAATGGATATATGTGTATATATACAGGTAGCTGCTTGGATAATTATGCTTAATTACTGCTTAACCTCTTAAGTGGTGATTATATGCCTTTGTAATTACTACTAGGGCTATATAATTAATTCTATATAGTTTTATTAAGATCTAGAAAATACTAATGCCTGCAACTTATATATAGCCGAAAGGTTAAAAAAGAAGAGGAGGACAAGGCTACCCAAATGGTCGCTTCGAACCTATAAACTTAAAATAAAGCACCTATAAAAGTTGGCATAGTGATGGTCTTGTTGGTAGTAATGGTAGTTATGGTGTGCCTGTCCCTATGTGCAGTCAGTATGTTAGTGAGCCTAAAGAAAAAAAGTAAACAAAGATTCAAGCATAGCCAAGCTAGCAATTGGATAGGTCTTCTTGGAAGAACGGTTGGCAACTTCTCCGTCTATTTGGGGCTTCTTTCACTGGGGGCTCATTCCTGGATCGTATCGGACAGTTTTCCTCATATGGTAGAAGTGGGATCGGTCCCGGCCCCTATTTGAAAGCTTATGTATAGCTGGGCAAACTCAAACAGGATAGAATCAAGGAGGTCACATGTGTGTTATAAGGGTATAGTAGTGGAAACAAGCTAAGGTGAGAAGTTTCAATTTAAAATTGGAAAAGACTGCTAGCTGATTATAAGCTATGAAGCCTGTGATATGCCGATACGGCTAAACATTATCCCCTTCCGCTATTATAAATGGACACAACCTGGCATGGAAATGCCGAAGTTGTAGACGAATCGCCCGTATATTCAACCGATATCGATTCTGTCTTGCTGCCCTGTCGGCGAGCGTGCGTGTTCTGAAGGCTCTGCAGGCTTGCCGTCCGTGAGGTGATTTGCCGCTATCGCATCATAGTTGGTCGGAATTGAATTGTTGGGCGTAGGTAAACTGCTATACGGAGGAGGGTTGTCGTCTGGAGATGCTTTACCATTTACAGGACAGTAGCCATACGTCGAACTGTTGCTGTATGGCATACGACACTGTCTGCAATACATTCCTTCATCACGTATTGGCTGCATCTCCAGTGTCTCGTTTTGGCAAGATTGATCGAAGTCGGTTATCAATCGGGGTCCAGGAAATGGGAAACCACACCATACATCATCATGCCCCCAAGCAACCAAGACTCCTGTTAAGACAGTCGCAGCCATAAAGATAGAAAGCCCTATTAGCCAGTTGTATAGAACAGCCAGTTGTAATGTTATAAAACATTGCGCAGTCCAGAGTGAGAACAGAATATCATCTGTCTTGTTTTTGTCCACAGGCGTTAAGTTTCGATACTAGTGCCGCATTTTAAAATACGTTCAATAGTAGGTAGTGAGTGATAATGATTCCAAAAGGATAGGTTTGGGGTAAGTTTGGTGGTCTGTTGGGAGAGGGGGGACTTTTCTCCCGATAGAAGGTTATAACGGCAGCCACAGCTCTCGTAGCCACCCATTGATGAACTTTATAATTTGCGAGGGAGTGGCGTCAGTGGAGGGACGAATTTGCAGGTGTAGTCAGCAGTGAGTAGAACAAAGTTTATTGGTACTAGTATGTATACAGTATTCGTAGGACGTCCTTTAGAGTCTAAAGTTTAGACCCGCTAGACTGAGAGAATACATCATAGATTCAGACCCTCATTACAAGCATCCGACAAAGTGGTAGCTAGCCATCGTGCTAGATCAATCAACCAAATCAATCAATCAATCGTTTCAAACCTTCCGCTATAGCAGATGGACGGCACCATCAATTGCCCAATCCATTGGTAAAGCGACGACGACCTTCCTCGCCCATCTGACGGACGACGGACCACGTCGACAACCCCTCCCCTTCATCCTTTCTACAGCCAGCATGTCCGGGGAATCAGAGCTGCTGGCCAGACAATTGCTACGCTTTGCTCATACGAAACATCCACATACAAATCACATTTGGGACGAAGACATCCGTCTCGCACGTCTGCTGGGCGCTACACCCGTGGATGATCCAATTCCCTATCCCCTCAACTGTATCGAATCCCTCAGGTCCTTCCAGGCGTTCCTGCGTCGTTGGCGTCAAAAGTACGCGACAGTCATGGCCCCCATAATAACCAACACCTTCAGACTCGACAAGGTCACGAGAAACCACCCGCTTGTAATAAACATAACAGAAAAGACATTGTACTTCGTTAAAAGCATCACTAAAATAGAAGCAAATGACAAAAGAGATAAGACAACGTTCGACAAGAACCAATCAATCATCTATTTCCCCTCGTACTACACCCAAACATTTAGCCCAGAGAAAATAATACACCATGCATGTTCTCCTCCATTCCGAGGGCAAATCGACATTTACTAACTATTGACAGGTTCTACTGCAGTTACTAATGAGCGAAACCCCGGAATACATCGGTAGCGGTCAAAACTCCTAAAGCTAGGAATCAAACCATTCCGACGTTTTCTATACTACGCAAGCGATCCGCCCCAGCCTTTAAAACCGAATACTACGGCGCCCTCGACTATGCCAGCCAGAATACGACCACGTCAGTATCCTCCTTAGTCTGCTCGATATGATTCTCCTTCCCTTCTGACTGCAGTAGGAGCAAGTTCTAAACATACATACCATAGTTAATATACGATGCCTTCTAAAAAAAGTGTCACGGATAAGTGGGTCTCCACTGATCCCTACACGAAATGGAGCGGATTAACTCTAGTCCAGTAGATCCCATGTATATATAGCCGCATTGGAGAACCTCTCTAGTTACCAAAATCTAGGAAGATAGATCACTTGAATATACTCTAGGAGATCGTTACTGGAGAGTGCACTGGTTCACTTCCTACATATGATCGCTACTCCACACCTACGCGAGAAAAAGTCTAGAGGACAGCCGACTTTCACTTAAGCTGCAACTATGGCTACAAGGCGAGCTTAGCGCGGACATGTCCAAAACCGGTGCCAAGGTGCTGGGAGGTAGAAAATGATAAGAACAACGGTGTTATGTGCTATTGTTGGGCCATGCCACAAAAACGAGAGATTTACTCTCAAGTAAGTGATAAATTACACGCTCCGCAATTTCACTTGATTAACAGTCTCATAGCTTTCACAGCTCGACTTCGGCCGACACAAACCTCTCCTGGCTCCCCGATAAAGTTTCCCCTTGAGCTAAGCTGTTCTGCTTCTGTCGTGGCTTTCGAACCAGAGATTTTCCATTTGGGACGGCGGTCTAATTGGAACTCGGTGCCGCGACGGATTCATCTTCACGGTGGATGGTATTCACCACACTAGTCATCGAAAATAGGGCGAAGGCTTGCTCGCCTCTATTGCTATGCACGGTACGTCCCACCACTCTACTCTGCTGTCAGTATGTCAGTGAAGCCTTGTACGTACCACTCTCTTTGTTTCGAAACAAATTCTTCAAAATTACTTCTACAATACTTGTCTTTTCATTTCATACCTACGGGCGGTTCCTTCAAAACACACCGGACATCATCTCGACGCCATCGGCTCGGCCGACACTATAGAGGGTACGCAAACTTCTTTTCATCCCATCCCGAGACAAATTCTCGGCCTATTTTCCCCCTCTTTCTGTTGGGGAAGGCCTTGCGTGTGTTTCTATTTTCAAGGCTAACGACCCAAAAGCATGCGGTACGAAGCCTTTCACCACGTGGATACGGAATCAGAATAGGCAGCGAGAATCCAATGCTCAATTCACAGGGCACTTTCAGAATCAATTGTATTCAGAACTCCAGGATATTTGCGACAAGCTGGATACGGCAACAAATCTAGAAGTCTTTTAAACACACTTGGAGAATAAGTAGAAGCCTCACCGAGCTCGCCTACTAGCAAATACTCCAGGCGATGGCAAGCCTCTGCGCCGCTAAAAGAAGGAGCATTATCAAGGGTGTGACGGAGAAAAAAACGACGCCGTTACAACCTCCTGGTAGTAACGGTATATAGCTACGCGACAAAGGGGGTAATGACCACACGCCCGCTCAAGCCTCGGCTTGCAGGACAGCGGATTAAGCAGCCCACCCCACTGGTTCTTGCACTCGAGGAAAAGAACCAGGAGGCCACCAGTCGCATGGTGGACAACGATATCCAGCAGATTATTGATGACATCCTAGAGGACGATCAAAGCATCGAACTCACAGTCTTTGACGGTATCAAGCAGTACATTAAGAGGCACGCCGATGGCGTCTCTTTCTGGGTCAGCATAGCGATGAAGGAGGCAAAGAATCTGTCTGACGAGGGCTAGACGCAGGAAAGAAAACCTCGAAGAGCTCAAGAAGACCCTGCCGGCCGAGCTGAGGACGTCTATAGGCGCATGACCAAACGCATTGCCAACAGTGTCCACCCCGAAGCGATCCAGCAAGGGCGCAAGATCCTGGCTTGCTCCGTCTTCTCTCGAAGACGACTGACGGTTGAGGAAACGGCTGATGCAATTCTCGTGCCGACGCTATCCGAGGCCGCGGAATTTGAGCCGAGTCCGGCGGTCTTCAAGAACCGGGTTCGGCTACTCCAGCGTTGAATCCCGATGGTCTGTGGCGATCTTGTGGAGGTCAAACCGCCGTTGGTCGTGCAACTGATACACGAAAGCGTGCGCGAGTTCCTACTGGTCATCGCAACGGATAACCCTGTTTCATTTCCAGGACCAGTGCGGCCAAGACGACCGTTTCTCAAATAAGTCTAGAAAGAGTGGTTATGTTGGAAAATCTCGTTAAAGTCCCCCTTTTAAAATTCTACCACTTTATAGCCACTTAGTTAACACCACCCAATTTCCTGCCATATTATTGGCTACTCCCCTTAGTAATCTCGAGAACCACCAGCCCTGCTTCAATAGTTGTCTTAAACACAAGTAACAAGCGCCCGGCTTCTGGCGCAAGCGGGAGCGATGATAGCGACGGTCTGTTAGGGCGCGAGATGGAGTGCACTACTACCACCGAGGAATTGGCTGCGAATGTACGCCTTTAATGTCCCTGAGCTTGTCTGAGCATGGGGTATAAAGAGTTGGATTATTTCTTTAACTTTGATTAATGACTGGCTCCTAAAGCAATGGGCGCAGATCCTGCTGGCGCGCGGGATGACGGAAAGTAACCGGGCTTTGGAAGGTCTAGCATAACTTGTACAACTTATTAGGCCTTTATTTAGCTATACTGTTTGAATGTGCGGAACGGAAAATAGATGCGGTGCATGTCTAGGAGCCCTGGACTTTTGGAGATATTATGATGTAGAACAATACATTTTACAACCTCTACTTTTTAATTGACTTATGGGGCGAGGAACTTAACTTATGGCCTAGGGCTTTTTTATATACTCATTTCGAAATGAAGTGTCCGACCCCACTTAGATTTTTATAGTATAACATATATGTTTTTTATGTTCTACTAATAATTAATTTTTTCTATTTATAATATATTTAAATTAGCTATTTAACTATATAAAAATTGTTTTTTTAGCTTTAAATAGCGATTTTTATAATAAAAACGTATTTTTAACCTAGTTTGTTTAAAGCTTTCGAAATAAAGCTTTAAATAGCTTTTAGAGCTTTTATAATTAAAGCCTTCGAAATTAACTTTTTTTATAGTTTTTGCGATTAAAGCCTTTAAAATTTACGTTTTTTATAGTTTTTATAATTAAAGCTTTCAAAATCTACGTTTTTTATAGTTTTTATAATTAAAGCTTTTAAAATTTATATTTTTTGTAGTCCTTGTAATTAAAGCTTTTAAAATCGAGCTATTTATACTTTTTAAAGCTTTTTAATATAAATACTAGTAACTAATTAATGTTTTTTTAACAATTAAATTTATTAGTTATAATTATTAAAAAAGATTAAATAATTATAAAAATTAACAAGTAAATTAATTGTTTTAATAAAACTATATAACGCGTAAAAAAGTAGTATAAAATACAAAGCTATATTAATTAGTTTAAAAAGTTTATATTTTAAAAAAACACGTTAAAGCTATTTTTATAAGCTATAAATATATTAATTAAAAAAATTGAATATTATCCTAATTATTATTTTAATAAAATATAATAGTTTTTAGCTATATAGTATAACGTATATATAGCTATTAGTACTATTTTAGAATATTTAAAATAATATAATTAGTTATAAAAAAAACTAAAAATTAAACCGGCGTAATAAAACCTAATAAAACGGTTTTTTTATATGTTTTAAATTATAAACTTTATTTTAAATATATTTATTTTTATTAATAAGTTTAACGTTAATAAACAAGATATAAATCGTTAATATAAATAAATATTAAAAAGTTATATTTTATTTATTTTAAAGCTGTTAAAATAAAGTAACCGGTTTAATATATTATTAGCGATTATAGTAAATAATATTTTAAATAAAATTATATTTATATATTAAAAATTTATAAATATAAAAAGCTTTAAAATATAACTTTAAAATATAATATTATTATTTATAAACTTGTTCTTAAGGCTTAAATTAATATTAATAATAAATAACGCTAGTTTTTATTATTTTATTATAATATATTTGTTAAAAGTACGCAGGATTAAGCTTTAATATTTATTTTTTTATTTATTAAATTTTAACTTAATTAAAGCTTTTTTTAAAATATTAAAAATATATATTTAGTAGCACGCTAAGTAAAAAATTAGCAACTTCGTTAATAATAATAATTTTAGCGGCTTTTTTTATACTTATATTAAAAAAATCGAAAATTAAGCTAATAAAATATAAAAATATTTTAAAAATATACACGCTAGTTATAACTTTAAATAATAGCTTAGTTTATATATATTAATAAGTAATTTTTAATGAAACTAATCCTTATATTTATATTTTAATTTTAGTATTATATTTATTTTTTATTACTAGTTATTATTATTTTTATTATTATAAATTAAAAAAAGCTTTAAAAATAGTTAAAGCAGTAAATTAGTTAGTTAATAAAAAAAAGGATTAAAAATTAAAAGTAAAACTATTATAATATAACGTTAGCAGAGCTAAATATAGCTAATATATTATATTAACTAGTTATTTATAATAACTGCAGTAATAAAATTAATAAAATATAAAAAAATATTAATTAGCTAATTTTTTTATATCCGTATAAAATATTCTTATATTTAGCTTTTGTTTTTAAAAAAATAGTAGCGAAATACTATAGCTATAAATATATACTAGTAAAAATTCTGTATTTTTTAAACTATTTATTAAACAGTTTATGTATATTATATAAATTAATATTTTTAGCTTTAAAGCTGTTTTATAAAATTATAAATATATTAATAAATATATTATATTATTTATTAAACTATTTAAATAGGTTAATATATAAATTTTAAGCGTTTTTTTTTATTTTTAATAGTAATAAATTTTATATTAATATATTAAAAAACTTAACAGGCGTATATAAAGCTAATAAAAATAGTATATAAAAAAGTTAATAAAATAACGTTTTTAAAAGTATATAGCTACTAAAAAAAGTACTTATATAACTAACTTTTAAAAATATATAGCTACTATGTACGCTATTAGCAAAGCTTTATAATATATAGCTTTTTTAATAAATATAGCTTTAAAAACTACTTTATAAAAGCTATTAGCGGTTTAATTTAGCAGTAATAACAGCGTTTATTAATTTTATATTAAAATATATATAATAATTAAAATTATTTATATTTAATAAATTTATATTAATAGTGTTATTTTTATAGCGTTTTAAAGGCCGTAAAAACCTTACGCTACTTAAAACTATACTTTTTAGCTGTTAAATATTTTTATTATTTCGCGAGAAAACTTTTTACTACTATTTTATATTTATATATCTGGTTTTATTTATTAAACAAATTTATTTAAACGTATTTAATATTAAAATTAATAATATTTTATAAATAGCTTTGTTTTTAACAATCGCGATTATTTATGTTTATAGTTAAAATTTGCTAACTTAATAATAGTTTATTTTTTTTACGTAGTAGAAAATAACGTTTTTATTATTATAGTTATAATACTACTTTTTTAGCTTATAAGTAAAAAATTTTATAAACTAAAAATACTTTAATTAATTTTTTCGTTTTTCGCTGTTATTATTTAATAATATAAATTATAATATTAATTTATAATAAAATATATAAAATTAACTCTAATATATAAAAGGCGTTAAAAATAGTAGTTAAAAAAACAGTTAAAATAATAATTTTTGTTTTAAAATAAACAGGTTTTTAATTTTAGCGGTGTAAATAAACTTTTTTAAAATATTATTATAAGCTATATGTAATATAAATAATAAAAAAAAAAATTTTTTTTATTAAAGTATACGTAATATAATAATTTTTTATTAAATATATATTAATATAATATTATATATAGTATTATATAAGTAGTATAGTAGTAGGTTATAAGTGTTTTAAAAACCACTTATTTTTAATAAAGCTAAAAATAAACAAATTAAAACTTTATACTATATATATAATTTATACTATAAAAATACTATTTATAATATTTAATATAATATTATATATATTATTATTAATTAATATATTAAATTTTAATATATTAGTTAGTAAAAACTTATATTTTTTTAAGCTATATAATAAAATAAAGTATAATTGTTTATTTATTTTAAAAAACTTTTTTTTTATACTTGTAGGTATATTTAAGCTTATTTTTTTAATATTTTTAAGCTTAAAAGTATACTAAATAATAATAAAAATCGGCTTTAAGCTTTTAATAAAAGCAGTAAAATTATTACTATTTAAAAAGCTTATAAAATTTATTTTAAACTTTAGTATAATAATATATAAAAATATTTATTTAATAGTTTAAAAACTTAATTTAATTTTAATATAAAAAACGCGAAAAATATACAGCTTTTTAAAAATATTTAAAATATACGTTTTTACGCGGGTTAATATAAAGTTTTCGGATTTATTAATTCCGATATAATAAAGTTTATTAATATAAAAAATAAAGTTATTTAAATTAAAAACTTTAATAATATAGCGTTTTTTAAACGGGGTATAAGTTTTTAAAATTTTATTATTTATTATAAATCGGGTAATTTTTAAAAAGTTAACTTTTAGTAAGAAAAACTTTACCCCGGGTATTAATATAAACGGAAAAAAAAGCTTGGTAGTAAAGTTAATAATAAAAGCTTTAAAAAATTTATAATTAAAACTTTTAAAAGCTTTAAATTCAGAAGCTTTAAAAGTTTTAAAATTAGTAGTAGTAGTAGCTAAAAATATATTATTTTTAATGTCCGAAAATTATTTATATTGCTAGTAACGTATAGCTGCTTGTTTTTTAAGCTTTTTTTTTATTAGTTTAATAAGCGTAAAGTTAGCTTTTAATTTATTTTATTTTATAGTAGTATTAGCTTAATTAGTAATAATAGCTTTATATATATTATTATTACGCTTATTAATATTTTTAACACTTATAAATCTTTTAACGGCTTTTATAGCTTTTATAGCTTATTTTTTACTTTTTAAAAGTATATTCTGTAGTAATATTTTAATTTTTTTGTTTACGGAGTTGTTAAAATATATAATAGTAAAAGTAAACCTTGTGCAGCTAAGTAGGCGCTGTTAAATACGGCTCGGCTAACCTTTTTTTTGCAAGATTAATTTAAACAAGCAATAAAATATTATTAGCAAAAATAAAAGCAATAGTAGAAGTAATAATATTAATAATAATAAATAAATAATAAATAACGATATAATAAATATTTTAAATAATAAAAGTAGTAGTTAAATATAGTTATTTGTTTTTTAATAAATAAAAAAATATTAAAAGTTAAAAATAGTATTTATAAAGATTTATTAATAATCTAGCAGCTTTAGTAGCTTTTAAAGTATTAAGTATGTTTTTTAAGGTTTTTTAAAGCATATAAGCTTTTTTTAGCAAAAAAAAAGCTTTAATTAATATATTAAAATATATTAAAAATAGAAAAAATTAATTGTTAGTAGAATATAGAAAACATATATATTATACTACAAAAATCTAAATAAGGTCGGACACTTTATTTCGAAATAACAGTATATATAAAAAGGAGCTAAGGTTAGGGCGTATTAACAGCGCCTTTTTTTCGAGGGACCTGCTATGGATCGCGATTAATGGTATCTTATATATTAGCTTCTACTGCGCCCTGGATATGGCGCCTGTTCTTGACTATATTATTACTCTAGCCCTGAGGGGCAAGCTTATTATTGGGGGAAATATTAACGTTTGGGCTATGGCATTTGAGCCGGGTATCAATTATAACCGCGCCGGGGGCGCGGACGTAGGGCGATAGGGGATTCCAATTTCGGATGCCAGAACCTCCAGTCCTGGGGGCTTCAATCCCAACACTTCAGCATTTGTATGCAATACTCTTTACGGCTTGGTTCGGCAGACATCGAGGTACACACTAGCAGAGAAGACCGCTCTTTTCCATAAGTATCGAGTCGACTGGATTGTTAAGGAGGCGCGCGTGATGGAGACCGAGATGGCCCAGGACGACGCTTGGCAAGACAAGAAGAGTCCTTCAAATGCGAATCAGAAGAGGCAACATAATGATGAGGACGAGGAAATACTACTTAACAAACAGTCCAAATGGCCTAGACAGGGTGGTGATATAGATTCAGATTTAGATATAGCGGCTAGCAAGCCTCGGATCTGTCGGAGGACGAGTATCTAATATTAGTGAAAGTAAGAATAGTGTATTAAACAACAAATATAACGACGCAACTATGACTGCTCACCTTTTTATTTATTTAAAAGAGAGAGAGGGTGTGTGTCTCTGAGTAGGTACGCAGCTGTAAGCCCTGGCATATACTATTGTGGCGTGAAAAAAAGGGATCACACAAGATCTACCTGAGAACAGGTCTTTACGTCTCATGGCTGGCTCACGAAATCCCCCATGCAAAAACCGCCAAAGAAAGGACAATTGCCTCACAGATGTTGACTTGTGCTTAATTTAGACCATCTAAGGTGTAAATTATATAAGCTCTGTGGTAGGAAACCCTACCGACCTTTTATCAGAACAGCTTGCCACAACTTATGCCTTTCCGGGGGCTTAGGGACTCGCTATGATACCCCTGTCGCGTTAAACACCGTTAATCAATCAATTATGCCACCTCCGATAAGTATGATTAGAATTGCATGGGAACCAAGGTCCTGTAATCTCAGGGGTTGTCATAGTCCTGCCTGCTGGTTGATCCAGTATTGACTTATTGTTATTGCACAAGGAGGAAAACTCCTATCTACCTATGTAGCAGAGACTGCTCAGCTACCCCGATCTCCGGGGTTTACTGGACAGTTGGGGGCGTCGGGGCTGTTGAATCTGTGGCTGTGAGGACACACAGCCACACTGGACGCCAAATCAATGATGCATCTCCAACAACTGCTGCCCGATCTCGCACAATCCGCTCTTGTCAATTCACGGCTACTCAATCACACGAAATATGTCGCCTAGAGCAAGAAGAGATGTTCTAGAGGTACCACGCCCCCCTACAAAAGACTTTTTGTATGGTTACGAGGGAGAACTCATCCGGAGCCTCGCCTTTCCTGGCATGAACGACAGGCGAGGCTGTATTAGCGATGCACACAAAGATACATTCAGATTGGTCCTCGATCCAGATACTCCAGATACTCCCGTCAACAAACAGCCGAGATCCTACGGTGGTTTTGCACAATGGCTGGCATCTGGAAATGGCATCTTTTGGGTGGCCGGCAAACCTGGTTCAGGGAAATCTACTTTCATGAAGCACATTAGTCAAGATCCCCGTGCATTTCATCTCTTGGCATCTTGGAGCCGCCCCAAGCCCTGCGTGATCCTGAGTTATTTCTTCTGGAATTCAGGCCATGCGCTTCAGAAGTCGTTTGAGGGGTTACTTCGGACCTTGCTCTTCCAAATCCTTATCGATGATCCTGAATTGGCAGCAATTGCATTCCCTTCAGAAATCAACAAGAAACCCGATATTACAAATCACGAATGGGGAATTGGTGAGCTTTTCACGGCATTCAAGAACGTTACTGAACATGACAATTTCCCTTTTCGGGTATGCATATTTGTCGACGGCTTGGACGAGTACGAGGGAGATCACCTGAGTCTCGTTGAGCTCCTACAACGCATAGCATCGTCGCCGTGCACTAAGCTGTGTGTGGCCAGTCGTCAGTGGAATGTTTTCCAGGATGCCCTCGGACGTATCGCTCAAACTATTGTACTGCACCATTTCACCAGACAAGATATTTTCAACTATACTCAGGCTATGCTACAAAGGTGCACATCTCTCGTTGGCCTAGTTATTACAACTCCATCGACGATCCTAGATGTTGTTGAAGAAGTGACGGAACGATCTGAGGGATTATTCCTCTGGGTCACTATTACTGTGAATTCTCTCCTAAGCGGGCTTGAAAACGGCGATTCTCTCCAAGACTTACGGTGGCGGCTTGACATGCTACCCCCGGATCTCGAGCAGCTATATGAAACGACTCTCAACTCCATCCATCCAACGTACCTTGAACGCACGGCAAAAATGCTCAAATTGGCAATTCAAGCAGAAGAAGCTCTGCCACTTTTGTTGTACTGGTTTGCGGACCAATATTTCACGCATGACTTTACCACGCAGACTGAATTTGACCCATTTGCGCACACCCCGATAGAACTATCAAGGCTTATAAATGTGATGTGCCGCAGAGTAGTCTCATCATGCCATGATATCCTGGAGATTCGCGCCGACCCTTTTGATAGGAATCCAGTTCTTCTCAAAGTTGACTTCATTCACCCCACTGCTCGAGCCTTCCTAGCAACTCCAAAAATGCAGGAGTTCCTTGAACGTAGGGCTCCTAATTTCGAAGCTAAGAAAGTCATTGCCCACTCTTACATTCAGACGGTCGGGAGCGTGTATAGAGGGTTTTGGCAGGGACGTCGTCCGCCAGATACCGTATCACAAATGTGCTCAGATGCAATGATGTTTCTCGACATCGAAGATCCAGCCTTTCGTGAGAGAATCTTACCTCACACCACATCAACGAGTCACTACAACAATTATCTGCGTGTAGCACGTTTGAAGTCAGCCAATGAGTTGACAAGCAACTCAGCTAAAGACGAATGTTGGCACAGGCTCTTGGGTGAAATTACGAAGTGGCCGGTGGTTGGATCTGTAAATCTCGAAGTGATTTTTGAAACAAAGGGCGGTGTAGAGACACCAAACGACGGCCAACCCGATGATATGAGAGCTGGTTCCACGCACAAGACAGCCAAGGAAATGGACCCTGCGACTAAGACTATAGCACCAGGGCTTCAACAAGGTTCCTCAGACTTAGAAACCACCCAAAGCGACCGACGCCTCTCCTTGGCCGAGATTCAGGTTTCAGGGAATCGTCCGGAGGCCGAGGAACAGCACCAAGAACAGGTTCTCCTACCGATCATGCCGGAAAAATATAAAGATAATGGTACGAAAAAATCCCTTGAGAGCGAAATTATTGATGATTGGTCGGACACCACATCCTCCACGAACGCCGGTTATGCTGAATCTCTCTTCTCCATGGCTCCTAGCAAAACATCTGCGGCTTCTGATTCATCGTCCGATTATATCAAGCCTGCTCGAGACGTCCTCGTGGAATTCTTGCTCGAAGATATCGAACTATTCCCTCTACTGGCGAACGGTGCTACTGATCCTAATATCGGCGTGGACAGGCTAGCAAGAAACTTTCGTAGATTGTTGGATTCATACTCAAGAGAATTGAGGCAGGTAGCCCAAAACCGCATACAACGTGAGACGGCCAAGTTCGTTCAGCACAACTCTGCGTATGTCTCTGATGCGGTGAGAATGCGATTGGATACTTCCACAGGACACAATATTTCACTCCTTCATGTTGACGTTACGGAGACTGAACAAAAAGCGGCGACCAAAGAACGGCTGAGCAAGTTTCTAGAAGAGCTGCAGGAGCCTGACGCCTCAGACGAGGACGAGGACCAGGTACCTCCATTACCCGCTGAAGTCGCTTCGTTGCTCGAGGACGAGGAGAAACTTGATACAGACTACGACGAAGAGGAAATTAACAACGCTCTCATTCAAGTCAAGAATTTTCTGGAAAAGGGATCGCCGTTTGAGAACCTCCGGAAGGGGCTGAGAACTTTTGTATTGCCCCAAAAGAACAATGAACAACATCCCGCAGATTACTCGTCTCACGTGAAAGATTTGGGAAGTCCAACGCCCCCAGAACAATATAGCGGACAACTGGAAGTTGTCACGAGCACATACATCAACCATACGGACATCCAGGTTCAGGGTATTACTATGTTATTTATCATTGCCACCCTTGCATTCCTGCAGCTTCCGTTATCTAGGATTGTTTTGTATGTAGTAAAAATCTTATGCCTCTACGCGGGAATTAAGAGACTCTTCGGACGGTCAATATCTTCCTTGCTCGCAGGAGAGGGTTCCGTGGGATTCAAGATGGAACGCACAAGGCACGGGGATGCTGCCGATGACAGCACGTTATACGGCAATGCTAGCAATATTGCAGCAGATCTTCAGAGCTTTCCTATCCTGGTTGATCGAATATTTGACCTCCTCGTGCCGTTACAGGAGCCTCCCATTCCGGCCGGGAAAAAACGTGTTAGGTGGACATGTGTGAGCACAAGCCTTTCTCTCAAACTAGCAGCTACTGACTGACGAAGCAATGCGGAACACGACTCTTCGACGACTTCGTAGAACTCAAACGTGGCGCAATCGATAATCTAGAAGCTGAGCTTCAGCAGCGCGCGAGCATCGACGTATTCGGGGCATTGAAGCAAGTAGGAAAACTGCTAGATGCAGCAATCAGAACGTGGATAACGCTTCGTTTTACAGGCAAGAAGTCCCAAAAGTCAAACCCGGCTTCAACGTCTTTGCCGTTGCATAACACGAACGCTCAAGCTGCTTCGACCTTCACTCCAAGTGGGAGTAACCTACATCTGCTCCTCTGCATAGAAAAAGGAGACTTCCAGACAAAGTTGTATCAGAAGATTATCGACGGGTACTCGAACGATAAAGGAGTCTTTCGATTCTTACATGATGAGTATCATAACTATCGGAATTTTAGAACATGGTTCACGCTCCGGGGTATCGGCCAGCTATCGTTGACAAGGGTGAGTACGAGCCAATTTTGCTTCTCTCAGCCTTATCCGCCCTCATGGATAATAACATGGAACGCTGAGAAGTCCTACAGTTTACGGTTGACCTGGGGTGCTTTGCGGAAGTCCACAATCACGCCGACAATTGCGATTTATCCTGCATTTGCCTCCCACCGAAAGAAAGGGTAGATGTTGAGTACCGTTGCGATCCGGCTCCGAAAATCAACCCTGGCTACGTCCCTGCCATCGGTTCCGCGCGTCTGACACATTATTTCCGAAGTCCCGAATGTGTTGATGACAGGCAGACAACCATCTACGCCCAGTTGCCAAAGAGGACATGTGGAGAACTCCTGGCCTCTGATACAGCAGAGGAGCTTGGGTGGGGTATTCACTTCCAGGAGGGATGGCATTGGCGCACGATTTACGTGATCGTCGTCGTTTTTCTATTCTCCTTTAGTTTGATTTTTGGTATTGTATGGTCGGTTTCAAAGGCAGATATCCAGGGAGCGTTTGCGATCTCGAGCTTTTGGCTTACTTTGGGTAGTATCCTTCTTGGATATCTGGCTGTAAAAAGCCAGTAGATGATGATCATGACCGGATGGTTCGGAGTTTGTACTATATAAAAACTGGGTATATATAATGAGTTGAGTTCGAATCCTCGCGACATGGTTATTCCTTCGTTGCCTGGCTTATAACTTGATCCACTGCTGGATATTTTCACTCCTATGGCATACAGGCACCCCTTGTCATTTTAGATATTTGAAACCGTCCTTTAGAGTGTTACGAAAAAGAGCAAGAAGCAAAATACATACAAGACAATAAATGTGTCGCATGAAGTCATGGAGACATTGACGCGGCGGGTTGATGATCACTAGGGCCGGAACGGCCTGGGTTAGAGCTAGTCTAGTATATAATTAATATGTTCTATGACCTAACAGGGTTAGCACCGCGTACGAGCCCTCGGCTAGCCTATATAAACAGGTCAGTTGCTCGAACATCAGCTTCTACTGTCAGATTTAAGGGGTTAAAATGACGGTCCACATGGCATAGATTACCCACACACACCTATTTAATATGGGACAGAAGAATTTTTGCAATGTAACAGAACACATCAATCAATCACTCATTACATTCAATTGGAATCGCTTAATTCTGACATCTACTATTTAAACATTAAACTAGCCTTATTTAGCAAATTCCCTACCATGCATCTTGGCCGTAATAATTTTCACTTAATTTATAAAATTAATAGTTTACTTAACAAGGTTATAGTTAAGCGGTTATATAAGCAGTAGCTACTATTAAAATAAAGTTATTAATAAATTTAAATTATTTAATTTAATTAAAAATTATAATAGTATTACACTTATATATTAATAAAAACAAAGCTTTAACAATATATACTATATTATATTAAAATCTATAAATAAAAAGGAAAAAAAAAGCAAAGAATTTAGCTATAAAATATTTATATTAAATAAGTAGTATGTATAAAGTATAAGCTATAGGGCAGCTAGTAAGCAGCTAGCAACAACTAGTAGTAAATGTGTTAAGTGTAGTAGCTAGTGCGGGGTAAAGTGTTAGATTTTATATTTTATATAAAGCTTTTTTTAATACAAAGTTTTTTATATATATATAAGTGTATAAGCTATATTATTAAACTATATTTATTTATTACTTATTTTAAATAATTAAATTAATAATTTTTTTAATAATATATTAAAAATTTATTTTAAATTATTAAATTTAATATATTTTTTAAAAAAAAACTAGTTTAATAGCTATTTTTAAACCTATATAATAATTATATAATAAAGTTAATATATAATTATATAAGCTATAAAAATATTATAAATATTATTATATAATAATAAGTATAATTATATAAATAGTTATAATATAGTTTAGTTGTTGCTATATAATTATATTAAAGTAAATAATTAAATAAATATATATAATTAAACTTTATTATTAATATTAAAAAGTTTTTTTTTTTTTTTTTTTTTTTTTTTTAGCTTTAATAATTTTTTAATTTATAAATAATTAAAAACTATCCTACGCGCGCTATTTTTTATAATAAAATTTATATTAATTTAAATAATAGTTTAATTAAATTAATTAAAGCTTTTTATAAATATAATATTTAAATATATATATTATATTATTTTTATAAAACAATAATTAAATAATTTATTAATTTTAATAATAAAACTATTTATAATTATATTATTATTTATTATATAAATATAATTTAATAAGCTATAAAAATATAATTAATAAAATTAATAATATTTTTTTATTATTATTTTTTAATAATAATAATATTTTTATACGCTCGGTTTTTTAGCTAAAAGTTTTTACGCTATTAACTTTTATTATTAGCTAGTTTATTTAAGTTATACTAAACTTTTGTTTGTTTTTTAGCTTTGTTTTATTTACTATATTTATTATTTTTTGCTAGTCCGCTTGCCGAGCTACCCCTGCTATAACTATTATTTTTAAAATTATTAGCTTAACGTTTAATATATTAACTATTTATATATGTTTTTTAAAAAATATAATCTAAGTTATTCTGGTTTTTTTTTTAATACTATTAAAATATATATTTATTATTACTGCTATTATTATTATTTAAGTTTTAACATGTATTTTTATTACTGTTATAATATTAGCTTTTTTATATAAATATAATTATATAATTATATATTGCTGCGCTAGTTTTTGCTTTTAGCTAAAACGTTTATTAATTTATTATAAAATTTTATATTTATAGTATATTTATAATATTTTTTAAAACTATTTAAATAATATTTATAAAAAAATAATTAATAATAATTAATATTATTACTATTATAATATTTAAATTAACTGCTTGCAAGGCTACCTACGTACAAGGATGTACGTATAACACTAGCAATTAAGCAGTCGCTTAATTGCCTCTATGGCCTGATTAGGCAAGTAGTATACGTTTGTAGAATTTTTTATTTATAAAAAAATTCTGCGTACGAAGGCTTTTTTTTTATATACTTAGCTAGTTAGTTAAATAAATCGATATAAAAAGCTATTTATTTTACCTTTTTTTAAACATATAATATTATACCCTTTAGCTATTTAATATTAATTAGTATTTTTAGCTAAAAAATATAAATTAATAAAAATAAAAACAAAATTTTAACCCTAATTATACCTTAGTATAGTCTTTTATACGGATTGGATATTTTATATTATATTTTAGTTCTTTTAGTAATAAATTAATAAAAAAAAAAAATTAATTATTTTTACGTACTTTAGCTCGGCCTTTATATAAAAGTTTAATTAATAGCGTGTAATTATATTATTTTTTAATTATTATTATATAAACTATATAAAAGTTTACCCTATAATTAATTTTTTATATTTATAATTATATTAAATAACGGTTAATTATATAAAGGCTGTTAAAAGTAAATATATAAAAACGTTTAAAATTTTAAAAAATAACCTTGAATGTTTTTAATAAATATTCCGTATAAATTTATAGCAGAAAAAATCGCTAAATATACTAATATTTTTATAATTTCCGTACGGAAGATTATTAACTTTTAAGCATATAATAATACCCTGCGTAACTTTTATATAGTAAATAAAAAAAAAATTAATATAGAAGCAGCGTATTTATATACTAAGTATAGCTAGTTAAAATACGAACTAAAAGATCTGTAAAAAATATTAGCAAATAATTTTAAACTTGCTGGATTATAAATATTATAATTTATTAATAATAAGATTATTAATAAAATTTATAATATATTTTATATAAAAAATATATTAAACTAAAAGCCGGTTATATAATTAAAAAAAAATTATATTATATAACTTATTTAAAATAAATTTATTTTATTATATTAATTTTAAATCTTTATATAATAATTTTAAATATTGTTTATATTTTTTATTTTAAATTAATAATTTTTTAATTAAAACTTTTTTATATAATAAAATAGCTTTATAATACTAACTTTTAAAATAAAGGTATAATTATAAAAGGATTTTTATATATAAGGTTAAGAAAAGTTTTTAATTTAAAATAATATATTATTATATAATAATAAATAATTAAAAGTATATTTTTAAAAAATACTTTTATTTATTAAGCATTATTTATTATTAATATTAATTTATAACCTAGCTGTATAATTTAAAAGCATATTATATTTTTAATATATAAAAAAATATTTAGTTTTTTAATATTTTTTATAAACTTTAAAATAATTAATATTTTATATAATATTAAATATAGGAATTTTTATATTAAAAATATAAATTTTACTTATATATAATATATAAAACAGGATTATTTTATTAATAAAATATTAAATATTTTTTAAAACTTAATAAAAAAAAAAAAACTATTTTAAAAAGCTGTACGATTTGTTTTATAATAAAGTATAATAATTTATTAACTTTTATTAAAAGCTAAAGATTACGGAAAACTAGTTTTATATAATATTTTTTATTATTTTAACTAATTATATAAAAAATTATTATATATATTATATTAGTTTTAATTATATATAAAAAAAAACATATAATATTATAAATTTATATTTTAATATAGTTATAAACTATAATTAGTATTAAATAAATTAAACTAATATTATTTTTATATAAATATATAAATAAAAAAAGAACTTTTTTTTATATAAAGTATTAAAAATTATAATTAATAAGCTTTTTAAAATATAAAAAATACTCGGGGTAAAGTATTTAAAAAAAATATATTTTAATATAACTATTATATAAGCGTATAAAAATATACTAAAATTTAAAACAGTATTTATTTTTTAAAAACTTATATATAAAAGTTTTTTTTTTAACTTTTAATTATGTTTATAAGTTAAAAATAACTTTTTAAATAAATATTTTATATAAAAAATAAAAAATATTTATTATATAAACTAGCAATATAATTAAATAAAATATTATTTTATATAATATAAAAACGTTAAATAATATTTTTATTATTTATAAAAATAATATTTTAGCTAAAACTATATAAAAAATTTTAAAAATTATACAGATAATTTTTATAAAAATTCTTATATAAACAAATAATATTTTATTTATTAAAAAAAAAAATATTAGTTAATAAACTATATTTTTTATAAAAAAGCTTATATAAAAAGTTAATACTTTAATATATATAAAATAATATTTTATAATAAACTAATACTAGAAAAGTTTTTTATTTATTTTATTAAGTATAAAAGTTATTTAAATATATATGAAAAAAAAAAAAAAAAGATTTTAATATAAGTAATAAAAACGTTATATAATATTTTATAAATAATATATTTATATATTATATAACTTAAAAAAATATTTAAATAATAATAACAAATTAATTTTTTAATTAATTTATATTTAATAACTAATATTATATAAAGTATTAAAGTATTATTTAAAATATTAATGTTTTAAAGTTTTTAACTATAAAAAAACTTTAAATAAAAATATATATATAAGAAAACTTTAATATAAAAATTATTTAAAAGCTTAAAATAGCTAAAATTAGCTTTAAAAAAAAGTGTATAATAATTTTAGTTAATATTATAAAGGTTAATAATAAAATTAGTTGTACGATATTTTATATATTAAATATTTTTATTTTGTTTTTATTTTTATTAGTAAATATAAACCGCTTAAAAGCTTATTTTAATAATATAAAAAATATTATTATATAAAAAAATAAAAAAATTATTTTTATTATATATAAATAAAGTTATTTATTTTTTAATATTTTTCTATATAAAGTAGCTAGCTACTTTATTAAAATTAAACTATAGTGTTTATATAAACGTTTTAAATATTTTTATACGAAAAAACTATATAAAATATTAATTAAAGTAGGATATAAAGTTAAATAATTAATTTTAAAAAAGATTTAAAAGTTTTATTATTATTATTAAATATATAATAAAATATTATGTTGTTTTAAATTTATTATTAAAAATAATTATAAATTTAATTATAAAATAGTTATAAATATTATACGGATAAATAATTAAAACATATTATATATAATTAATATTATAATATTATTTTAAACAGCTATTTTTTTAAAGTTTATATTTACGTAAAACGTATAAAAAATATTATATAAATATTAAATTAATATTTATTAAAAACCTTTAAATAATATTATATATAACTTAAAAATAAATTTTTTATTAAATAAATTTTAAAAATATATAAGTATAACAAGTATATAATATTATAAAATATTTATTAAAATATATTAAATAATTAAAAAGGTTAAATAGATATATAAATTATTAAAATAAGCGTATAATATTTTTAAAAAAAAAACTAATATATAAATAAATAATAAATTAATTTTATAAATAATAATTAAAACGTTAAACAATATAACTAAACTAAACAGTTTTATATTAATTTTTTTTATTTTTAAAATATATTTATATATTAATAAAAACTTTTTTTTTTTTTTAGCTTTTATATAAAAAGCAGTAGTTGTTTAAAGTATAATAAAAATACTGTATAAAAACCGTGCGAAAATTAAAATTAACTATATAATTAAAAAATAAAATAGATTATTATTATATAACGTATTTATATTTTTTTTTCGGAATAAAGTTTTAGTATAAAAAAAAAATAAAAAATAAAAAGGCCTGTATAAAATTAAAACAATTAAAGGATTAAATATTATTATTAATTTAATTAATAAACTAATACGTTTTTGCTATATATAAGTTAAGCTATATTATTATACGAAAAATATTTAAACTAAAAAAATAAAAAATAATAATGTATAATAAGTATAGCTAATAATAATACGGAAAAAATATAGCTAGTTAAAAAAAAAACCTGCTATATATTTATTATATAATATTAAAATATTATAAATATTCTTAACCTTAAAAAAATAATAAGCTTTTAACTTAATAATTAAGCTATATACGGATAAAATTATTATAACTTTTAAAAAGCTATTTAAAAAGTTAAACGTAATAAAAATTAATAAACTTATTATATAAAATGTTTTTAAATTTATTACGTATAACTTAAATATTTATAAAAAAAAGTATATATTTAAGTTTTATTTTATATAAAAAATAAAAAAAAAAAATACTAAGCTATATAAAAAATTAAAACTAGTTGTATAAAGGTATAATAATACTAAAAAAAATATAATTTTTATTTAGTTATTAATAATCCAATAAATAAACTAATAGCTAATTTTAGCCCTAAAATTTAGTTTTATATAAAATTTTAAAGCGTTATATAAACTTAAAAATATTATTTAAGCTTATATTTAGTTAGAAAATAAACTATTGTATAATATTTATATTTAACTACCCTTAAAGCTAAAAAATAAATATTTTTTAAAAATTATTTTATAAATTATATAACTATTATATAGCTTAGCAGAATTTAAACTATACTAGTTTAAAATTTATTATTAATATTATTAAAAAAAACTTAAAATATAAATATTTATATATAACCTATACTTATTATTAATATATAATAAACTGAATATTTTTAAAATAATTAAAATATAAACGGATAATATTTTAAGTTTTATTATTTTAAAATTTTTAATATAAAAAAAAAAAAAACTTTAATAAGTAAAGTTTTATATAAAGCTTAAAAAAACTTTATTTTTTAATTATTTAATTAAATTTAATAGTAGGAAAATTTTTATATATAAATATAATATTATAATAATTTAAAAAAGTTAAGTTAAAAATTTAGCTAAAATTAACCCTTGTATAAAAAGCTTTATTTAAGCTTATATTTTTTAATAAGCTTAAAAAATATATATTAATAATATATATTAACTAAGAACAGCGTATAATTTTATTATTATAGTTTAAATAATTAAACTATAATTAAATAATATTAAAATATTAAATAAACGGATTAAATAATAAAAAAATAACTTATTTTAAAGCTTTATGTTTATTTTTTTTAATTTTTACTATATAAAACTATTTATTTTTATAAACGGATTATTTATAAATAATATAAATAAAATTTTATAGCTTAGATTTATTATTATATTAATAATTAAAACTTATATAAAAGATTTAATAAACTTAAATTTTAAAATTAAAAATAATATTATATATTAAAATTTAAATAAATATAAACAAGTTATTTATAACGTTTTAGCTAATAAATTATATAATATAGTAAGCGGTTTTAATAATATTATTATTTTTTATATAATTTTTTAAAAAGTTATAAAAACGTTTAATTTATTTTTAATATTTGCTGTTTTATATTTAAATTTTAAATTATTATATAATTATTTAATAAAATTAAAAATAATATAAAAAAAAAATTTAATAATTAATATTATATTTTTTTAAAAATTATATAAAAAAAAAAACTTTTTTAAAATATAATAAATTAATAATAAAAATAACCTAGCGGATATATTTATAAAATATATACTAAATTAAATATTTAAAATTTTAGTTTTTATTAATAAGTTGTTTATATAAGTTAAAATATTTATTAAAAAACTATAAAAAAAAATATATTATATATAAATATTAAAAAAAGTAAAAAAATAAAAAATAATAAAAAATATTTTATTTATATTTTAAAGGGCTAAAGTATATAATTATTTTTTTTTTTTTTTTTTTAAACAAAAAACTTTTTTTTTTTTTTTTTTTTAACTATATTAAAAGCACCGGGCTTTATATAATCGCTAAATATAAGCTCTGTACGTATTTTTTTAAAATTTAAAAACTTAATAATAATTTATAAATAATAACTTAGTATAATATTAGCAGCTGTTTTGCGGACCGTTTATATATAATAAGGTAATTATTTTTTAATTTTAGATTAAAATAGCTTAAAAATATTTTTTATAGCGGATAAACTTTGTTTAAATATTAATAAAGTTATTAATGTTTAATATTTTAAATAAAATATTATATAATAAAGCGGCGTAAATAATAGCTTTTTTAATTTATTATATAATAAAATATATTAGCTTAAAAATATATAATAAATTATTTATATAAAAAAAAAATTAAAATATATATATATATTTATATAAAAAATTTATATAAGTTTTTAATAAGCTTGATTATTAATTAGAAAACTATAAACTTTTATATAATTATTATTTTTTAGCTAAAAAAAGTTCTAGAATTATAATATATTATTTAAAACGGGTAGTAAAAGGCGTAAACGAATAAAAATAGCAGCGGAAGTAATAATAGTTATTTTATTATTATTATTAATATTACTGTTATTATTTAATAGTTTTATTATTAATATAATATTTAAAACGGTAAAAAAACTTTATATATAAAAGTAATAATAGTAGCGGCGAGGGCAGTACTGCTGCTGCTACTTTTGCTATTATTACTGCTGCTATTATATAATAACTATTATTTTTTAATTAATATAACCCTAGGATAATAGCTAGGGTATATATATAATAGATATATATATATATATATATATATATATATATATGTTTATATTCGCGAGCTTAAAAAAAAAAAAAAAAAAAAAAAAAAGCAGCAGAAAGCGATTTATTTTTAAATATAAAAACTAAAAACGTACGCTTTATTTAATTTAAAGCAAATATTTTTAAACAGCGAAAAAAAGTAGTTATATACAGAAAAAAACTACGTATTAGCTTTTTTTATATAATAAATACTACGTTATTACGCAACTTTTATATAATAAATAAAAAATGCTTTTTTTATAAACTAATAGTTTAATTTATTAATATTTAATTTTTTTAGCTACGGATTAGCTATATGTTATAGTTTATACTTTTTTTTTTATGTTTAAATTTTTTAAATTATTTAATAATTATATAAAGGTATGTTATAGTTAAAAAAAAAAAGAGCTAATATTATAATATTTGGATTAACTACTTGTAAAGCTATTTATATATAAGGATATATATATAATACTAATAATTAAGCAGTTGTTTAATTGCCTTTATAGCCCGATTAGGCAGGTGGTGTATGTTTGTAGAATTCTTTGCTTATAGGAGAATTCTACGTACAAAAGCTTCCTTTTTGTATATTTAGCTAGTTAGTTAAATAGATTAATATAAAAAGCTATTTATTTTACTTTTTTTTAAACGTATAATATTATACCCCTTAGCTATTTAATAATTACTATTATATTTTTAAATATTTTTATAAATAAATATTAATAAAATATTTTATTTATTTATTAATAAATTAATTAATTTTAATTAAATTAAAAAATATTTGTTAAATTTTTCGCGTTTTATATAATATTTTTATTATTAATATTTTTACTACTTATATTTTTTAATTATAAATAATTATTTATATATTATTAAAGCTTTATAAAGCTAATAAAAAAAAAATTTAAAAAAAAATTAAAAATAAAAATTTAACTAAGCTTAAGTTATTTTAGTAATAAAATTATTATTTTTTAAACGTTTATTAATTTATTAGTTTTAATTAGTTTTTAAAACTATAAAAACTATTATTTAATTTTTTTATTTTAAGCTAAAAAGTTTATAATTTATGTTATAATTATAAATATTTATTTAATTAATTTCTTTTTTATAAAAAGGTTTTTAAGTTTATTTTAAATAAATAACTAGCTTAAAGCTTTTTAATTTTAATTAAATAGTTTATAAAGTTTTAATTATTATAAAAGTTTTAGCTATTTTTATATAAATAAAACTTTAATAAGTTTATTAGTAATTATTTTATTAATAAAAGTATATTTTATTATAATTATTTTTTTTTAATTTTTTAATATAATTAATAATTATAAATATTAATATAATAAAATTTAATATAAAATAAAGCTATTTTTTTAATTATTAGTTTTATAGTTTATTAGTTATTATATTAAATTTATATATATTAAATATTTAACTTTACTTTAAGCTTATTAATAAGCTTATTAATAAATATCATTTTTTTAATAGCTTAAACTAAAATTAATAGTTTTATTTTAATAATAAATATAATAATAATATTTTATTTATTAATTTTTTAATTAATAATTTTATTAAAAAGTTTTATTATATAAATTTAAAAACTTTTTTAATTTAAAATATTATTTATAAATAAAATATTATTAATTATTATAAAGTTGTTTTTATTTTTAAATTATAAAATATAATATTATATAAAAAATAAATAAATAAAAAACTTATTAATAGCTTTATAATATTTAAAAAAAGAATTATAATTAAAATAAGCTAATTATAAAACTTTAAATATAATATATATAACAAGTAATTATTATAATATATAAAATTAATTTTATTTTTTATTAATAATATTAAATATTTTATAATAAAGTTATTTTTTTATATAAAAAATTTCTTTTTATTTTTATTAACATAATAATATATATTATAACTATATTATTTTATAGCTTAGCGATTTTTTTAATATAAAAAGCTTAAAAAAATTATAAAAGTTTTTTATTTTTATTTTAAATAATTTTTATTTTTAAAAACTATTAAAATTTATATTTTTTTATTAAATTATAATAGTTTTTTAAAACAAAAATTATATTATTAACTATTTATTAGTTTTTTTTTTTATATATAATTATTATATTATTAATATATATAAAAATTAATATTTTATTTTTTAAAAAATAATAAAGCTTATAAAGTATAAGTTTATAGCTTATATTATATAGTAATTTAATAAGTATTTTTTATTAAAATAAAAAGATTTTTTATAATTTATATAAAGCTTATAATAATTTAACTATAACGTGATTTATAAGCAAGTTATATATATAAACAAGTTGTATATTTTTTATTATTTTATTAAGTTTAATTATTAATAACTTTAAAATTAAAATAGTTATTATTAAAAATTAATCCGATTTTAATTTATCACTTGTTTTTATTTTTTTATTATAAGTTTTTATATTATAGCCGGTTTTATTATATTATTTATAACATTATTAATATAATATATTTGTTTTATTACTATTATAATTTTTTAATATTTATAACTATATTAAGTTCTGCGTATTTTTTTAAGTAATTAAATTAGTTATATTTTTTATAATAAAATTACTTTTATTTTATAAACGTTTTTTTTTGCTTTTTTAACGCTTGTTTAATATTTTATTTATTTTATAAAATTTTTAGTTTTTATTATTTATAAAAATTAATTAATATATTAATATTTAATTTAATTTTATAAGTTAATTAATAGCGTTTAAAATTAGTTTTAAAAAGTTTTTTTAATAATTAAAAATTAACTACGTGGTTGTTTTTTTAATAGTTTTTAGCGTTTAAATAATTTAAAGTTTAAATAAATTAATAATATTAAAAATTAATATTAATAATTATAATTATATATTTAGCTTTAAAATTATAGCTTATAAATTATAAAATATTAATTTTAACCTTTAAAAACTTTTTAAAATATTTAATTTTATAAAAATAATAAAATAAGCTTT